>JAPYYV010009827.1:0-14555 GCA_030522625.1 Copidosoma aretas
GGCCATTATGGTAATGGCGAAATATTGAATTGTAAATAGTTATATAATAAAGAGTCATGCTTCTACACCAAGTATTTAAGCCTTTCGTCATTTCTAAATTATACATGTATTTACAGAAAAGTCGCTATTTAAGAATTATTGTAACATTTAACAAAATGTTTATAATAATTTATGAATAGTTATTTGGCACGTTGAGCAGTTTTTGAATATCCAAGAACTAAATCAACATTTAACTTTTGTAAAAAATTCTAATTATAAATTAGAACTATTTTGCACCTTCAAGGAATTCAATAATAGTATCTATAACTTTATTTAATCCGAGATTTTGTAGTCTACAATACTTATTAAGTTTCTTTATTGTTGTAAATGTTCCTGTTACACTGGAGCTAAGTGTATTTTGCTTTTCGTCCATTTTTGAGGTTACTTGAACATAAACAACCTTTCTCTCTTTTCTTGTGTATGTATTATATATATATATCACACTTTCTGTATGCATGATATATTATATATGTGCTACCAACATTTGCTCTCTTACGAATCTTTCTCCCTCCCCCCTGAAACGCATACCCCGCAACTAAAGTTGTGAACGTCCGTAAGGAGGTTCGGGAGTATCATTCAGCGAGGCGAGGAACGGGGAGTCCCCCCGGCCCGCGCAGCTTGGCCCCCTTTACTGCGCACTCCCTCGTGCACCCAACGAACTCAATATTTTGCTTATATTGTGGCATTGTTTAAATGCACTATAACATGACTTAAAATTTTACTCACTTAATCCAGAAACAATACTTCATTTGTAGGTATGATTTTTTTAAATATCTTTGCATTTTCCAAAAATATTTGTCCATGTAAACGATAAATCGAGATTACGTTCTATAAGAGCCTATGTTATCACACTCATTTTTATTTGTATCATTCTTTTCAAAATGACCTATAACAAATATTGAAAAAATTCATACAAGTTCTACGTATTCCAGCCTATCAAGAAAAATAGATATCATTCTGATCTCTGCATTTTATTATTACTCCCAAACCTCCTTGAGTATACCATTTGAAATTGGCGCACGCATGCCGAGCGTCTGCTCATGTATTCACACAGCAGACAGCAGACATCACTCTCGCTAAACGCAAAATGATTATGTTTATGGTTAAATATTGTGTAGTATTTCTCTGATAAGCCCCAATTTCCGTTATGTCGTTAGAAGGCTTAAGAGCTCTTCTTTCACTACAAACTTTTTCTATTCTGATCGTAAGTCTACTGTACCAGATATTACCATGATATCGTAGAATGGAAAAATAACCTCCGTAAGAGCCCATGTTAAAAGTGAATTTTTTAACTGATTCGTTTGCAAAAAATTACCTGATAATGGGGTTCGATATTTTGAGCGTAGATTCCTTATATCTTTAATAACAATCTCTCCAAGTTTCACGGAAAGTTAAAGTGAATGGGTTACGTGAAGAACCACCTTAAGGTAGAAAATTCGTGGACTGAGGTAGTCAAACGAGTATACGCGTCATTTACCGTTTTATGACAGTCTTGTAGGTTATGGCTGTATGCTTTTTTAATGGGAAGAATATTAATCAATAAACTGACTTTTATTTAGTGCCAACATACTATAATTTGAAAGAACTAGAATAAAGCAGAAATTTTTGAGATTTGTATAGTATTTTTTATACAAATAGTTTGACTTATTACGTATATATGTCTTTGAAGCTGTGTTTGGTGTATCCCATTACAACCTATGTTAAAAGACGATACTTTAAACTAAATTATCTTAATAACTAGTCCCGATACCCCAACTTTAAAAAATGTTTAATAACATCAGAAAATTTAATGTACAACATATTTCAAATTCAAGAAAAGTTTGATTTGTTAGTGACGACGGATTTTCTACCTTAACTGAACATGTCTTTCGGTGTGTGGATAGGAGTATGTACTCTTTGAAGACGAGATCTAGAAGCAAGTCGTTTTAATGTGTTCTATATATTTCGTCACATGGTCCTATATGAAGTTTTTTCGTTTAATTACTTACAAAGTTTTATTTGCTTGTAAATATTATTCAATAAAAAATGTCAAATAATAATTTATATGACAGAAAAAATCGATATAGAGCAAAAAAAATGAGGTGTGCAATAGAATCCGGGCGCCGATAAGATGTGTCCCGCTGGATAAATTAATTTTCCGTTAGTCCAGTTATAATTTTTCCATCACTGAAAAATTCTTTAACGACAAGAAATTGGACTATTATACTCGCTAGGAGGTGGAGGAAATCGTTAAAAATCGATGTGAACGTTTTAATTGTTTAGAACAATATTTATATTGTTGATTTCATTGATCAATCAACGAGAATAACTCACTCGAGTGACTAATTAGCTTAGCTTACTTGGCAAAATTCTTCATCCTACAAAGATTTTCACGTCATCGCTTGTAAGCTTCAGAAAAAAGCGGCTAAAAAAAGACGCGAGTATATACACAACTTGCGTACAGCTCATTTACTATTCGCCACGATAGTGTATATTTAAACGTGACTCAAAAATAAAGCTGTTTCCACGATAAATAATACACCCACTTCCCTTATTTTCACACATTATTAAATTATTTGAAGACAAGGCGACGCCTGAAACGTTTGAGTTTCCTATTTTTACGATTCCATTTGTCTAATCTCGGATCCTCCTTACTTTAATGTATCTTTACGGTTTAATTAGTTTCCAAGACTAAAAAATTTTGTAAATAAGATTATTATCTCAAATTACATTACAAGATTGATTTTTATATTCTGCATCTGGCACTATAAAGATTGACTTGAAGACGCCTCGGACGAT
Organism: Copidosoma aretas; assembly: GCA_030522625.1. Taxonomy (NCBI): domain Eukaryota; kingdom Metazoa; phylum Arthropoda; class Insecta; order Hymenoptera; family Encyrtidae; genus Copidosoma; species Copidosoma aretas. The sequence continues at coordinate 2,818 of JAPYYV010009827.1, forward strand.
TATGTATTACAGAAATACGTCAATTTATACAAATAAACAACATTATTTTGGATCTTCGGTTAATTACAACCCAAAATTTTTTCCACGGAGATGTTGAGTTGGTTCCCAAATCCAGAAAACGTGTCGAGCTGGTTCTCAGCAGATAAAAGCATATGGTCGAGTGTGATCGTGTTCGTTGTGTAGTATTAAATATTGGTCGAAAAATTTTATCTCAGCGCTCACACTTTCCATTTCAATGTTTTAATGAAAAAATTTTTTATCGAATTATTTTTTTATTGGTAAAATTGTTTTAAGTTATATGTGCACTTCAGAGCAATTTATTTTATTCTTTTTAGTGCGTTTCTTTGGTATAATCCTGAGGAAATTTTGTTATAAAATTTTTTTTTATAGTTTCCTTTTAAATTATTTTGGTAATGTTCACCAAATTTCTAATCAACATTGGAAAAAAATATAAAATTTTACCGTCGCTTTTTACCCACGCTTCGGACTGGCAGTACAATGATATATATAAGTACTGGCGTGTTTAGTAGAAGTATATTTTTTTATAATTAATAAGAATGTAGACATTTTAATATTGAATGATACCTAATAACTATACTTACAGACATTTCTTGGAAAGAAAATCACCCATTGGAATCGAGATATTAAACTGTTTCAATGATTCATTATTTTTTCCTGTAAAAATGCTCCTTTTTCCAAAGTCTCTATGTACTCCTTACTTACAATTAGACCAATGTCTTGAATCATATTGGGCCTAGGGTAAAACGGCAACCGCGTTTCCAGCAAGATTCGTATTGCATCATGAATTGATCTCTCAAAGTCCACACAAATAGTTTATGGTTTGAATAATAAGTCTATTTTTTCACTTTCAGATTTCTAAATGGAAAAAACTTTGCAAGTATGATTCTGTGGATTTATTATGTAGTAAAAAAAAGCCAGAGGTATGTACACATAATTATGAAGACTGTGTATTTGAGTATGATTATGAAGAGTAAATACACATGTTTATGATTTTATTCGCACACTCTAAAGCGAGCTCTAAAGTTCAATCGCTCCAATTTTACTAATAAGTTTATATTGACTTATTCCGTTAGTCAAATGTCGTGTACTGCAAAACAGTTACTATAATCAATTAGTACAGTACTTTAGTGAATATATTCACTATATCAAACAGTAACAAAATATAACTTATTGGGAAAGTTAATGGTGACTGATTACATTGCACTTAATAAACAGTAAAAACACAATATTTTTTTTACTAAAAAAATTTTCTTTCTCAATTTTACCCGTAAAATTTTTTTACTACTTAACATTGTATCTTTTACCATACTTAAGTGTAGCTGTAACTATTTAATAAATTGATGAAAACAATTAATTAGTCGATGGAGATTTATAATTTTTAGTTATTTAATACATCATTTGTTTAAATAATTGTACAAACAAAAAATTAAAAACATATGAATTAATCATTTTTTAATTTATAATAGAGTTTTCAATAAATCATAAAACTCACCATATTGTTACTATTTTTAATATTTTGTTTTATTAACAAATTTATTGTTAACAACAATCTAAATAAATAGTTTTAGAATATTCATATCATATATAATATAATAATGTTATAAATGATGTATTGAAATAGAAGAAAACTGTGAACAAATTTTGCCTTAGCGGAGATGTGAACCCCTGACTTGCCGCGCTAGAGTCCAATATCGTAACAGAGCTACCAGGGGCTTATAGTGATAGAGCGTTTGCCTTCCGCCTGGAGGGCTTGGGTTCAATTTCCCGCTCCATCTACTGGTGGGATCACTGTGGGGTTTTTTCTCTACATGTCCCATTGTCACTGTGATAGCTCCTGACTCTTCGGTGTAATATCGTCAGTAATCAAAACGGTGCCACAGATTTAAAAAAAACTCACATAAACGATTTAATATGGTATACCGGAGTCACCGTACTCACAGTAATAAGTGACCCAAGGCCAACAAATACAGACAAGACAAGATCAACATCGTAACCACTAACCTAAAGTGACTGTAGTGCGAGAGAATGTAAAAAACTTATTTATGTCTATATAATTTGCATTACGTTTACTGATTGGATCGTTAAATTTTACTTATTCCGCAGTAAATCGTGAAATAATCAAATAAATTATTTTCTTGTGAAGTACAGTTTATTTTACAAACAAGAAAATTTTCGACTATTTCCACAGTTGTATTTTACTTTTTTATAAGTAAAATTCAAATTCATTTTTTTAATAAATAACAATTTAACTGATTCAACTTTAGAGAGCAATCAATCCATCATTTTAATACATTTCTGTATTATATTAATAGCATTATAATTCCAATTTGAAATTCAGCGAGGGAACTGTTATGATTCATCGACTTAAGATGTTGGTCCAAAAATCAACCTTCAACAGAAGTGTCCCAAATTGTGGGTATCATTTTGTAATATTGTCATAGATTATTGGTTAAAATTTTGCAAAGATTTCCCGTACCGTTTAAAAAATTTAAAATTTGCACATTTTTGTAAAGAATAAGCGAACTGCATATAAAACAGACGTTATGATCGATTTGAAAAAAGCCGCTCAACAGATTTTCTTTAAAACTAATACATATTTTTTTCCGATATCTTCAAGAATAACATATTTCAATTTTAGATCGTTTAGGCGTGCTGTTTTTGAAATATTCTAACTTTAATATGATTTTCCACATGGTTTTCGTATATCCATAGCGATGAAGTTGTTCTTAACTTTTTGGATTTTATAGAAATTTTAAAATGTTTCTTGTAATTTCTGTAATTTGAGTCTTGCAAGATATTTTGTTGTTAAGTTACATGAGTTGTCAATCATAAATATAAAAATTATTGGTTAACGATACAAATACCTTGAGGATGTTGACTACTTTAAGTGGAGGGTGTGACAGAGAACTTTTTGCGTCTTTTAGGATAGGAAAATGCGCGCACGTCCTGCACATTTAACATGGAAAGATCGAAGATACTCAGAAAGATTTATGAACAAACTTGTCTGTATGAACCCAATCGATATATATGTTTCACATACATTATAAGCAAGTTCTATTTCACTATTGACTGCACTTTTGTCAAGATCTGACTGTTGATTGTGTTAAAATTGTTATGTTAACGAGTCATTTAGTCGATTCTCTTTTGTTTCTTCCATATATCGACGGTTTAGAGTCACCCCGAGATCTTGAAACTTTGCATTAATGTTTTTTATACGTTTTTGGGCTTATACACAAACTTTTGTTGATAACTTACTGTTAATTCCATGAGGTATAAACTTTCTTAATGGATAGGACGCAACCCGACTAGAAGACACAATGATCGGAGCGCAATTCGACCCTTTTTCTCGACATAATTATGATGCAACTCGATGCCTTCGAAAGTAATAGCCTAAAACGCTTTAGAACTTTGTTAAGGAATGTTTGGAAAATATTATCAACTTTGGCAAGGCTGGGGTCGAGTTGCGTCCCATAAAATAGCGCTAATGACTACAATGGTTGAGTTGCGTCCCGGTCATGAAGTTGATGATTCATGCTGGTTCTTCCCGTCACACTTTATCCAGGCATCGGACTGGCAGTATAAGCATAAATACAGACATGTTTACACAAAACTATAGTAATGCTTGATTTTAATAATTGGCAAAAACTAAGACGCAGTTATGTCATAAGATATTAATAACTATACATGTTAACATTTTTTGGAAATCACCTGAATGAACTTGAATCGAGATATTACACAATTTTTGAAATCCATCATTTTATCTCGTAGAAATTTTTCTTTTTCTAGAGTTTCTTTTGATTTTGCCTTAGAGCTGCACATTTTAATATACACAAAGAAAACAGTTTCAAATGTATAGGGAACTTTCTTTTAGGAATACACACATGCATACAAAGTTATACAGGCGATTGAACTCTAAACGTCTGAGTACAATAGCAAGCACGGGTACGAATTTAACTGCTACATGTTCAATTCAAAACAATAGTTTTAAAGGTGATTCAAGTATAGGTTCAAGGTCCTCGTACATTTTGATCTGTACAAAGTAAGACTGAAAAAAATTAGCTTGAATCATCGACTTAATGACCGGGACGCAACTCAATCCTTTTTATCTGATCGGGACGCAATTCGACATTTGGGTTTGGCAACATTACAATGTTTGGTTTTTTACACTGTTTTTTAGGGTTGAAAATGGCGATTTCCGCAGTGTTCGAACTTTAAATAATTAATATCTTGGAAACTATCAACTTTCGGAAAATATTATGAGGAACCTTTTTCATTTGAAGTAGTCCAGAAAATCTAAAACAAATTTGTTTGGACCATAATAAACAAGTTTTCCAATTTGTTAAGAAAAAATTGTTTAAACTTTTTTAAAGCAATTTTCAGACCTGGCAACATGCATATTTCTTTTGAAAATCGCCAAGTATTCTGATTTCTTCAATATAATATACTTCATTTAGAACTTGAGAATGTAAGCACAAATCTGTAAGTAGATACAAAAAAGTAAAAAACTTTTAATAATCAATTTTGAAAAATATGCATCTTTCTATACGGGCGTGACATGGTTAAGCAGCAGAAGATGATCTATCATTTACATGCATTTAGTACAGACCGATAAATTGTATGTTTACGTTTTGATTAATATCTTTAAAAATTGGTCGGTGTTTAACATTTTTCAAAGTGATAATTTTTTGAGAATCGCATAAGCTTTAAAGAATTCTTTGGTTGGTTGTTTGTTTTTATGGTACTCCTTTGAATGCACATTTTTCTTACAAATTAGTTAAAAAAAATACAGCTTTCCATATGAACTCGTGTTGCAATGTCCAACTTCATCGCTTTGTAGATCGAAGGTACTCAGTTTGTTCAAGGTATGCGCCTTCTTAAATCGATATTTTGATCTAGGAGTTGTAGTAGACTCCAATAAACACTCACCATCTTGCATTGACGCAACCTAACCCAGAAACATTTTGTCTTTTGTTCAGTAGAAGAACATCGTACGTCAAAAACTTTTTTCAAAAAAGTGTAATTGAAATATTTTGGAGTATACAACTCTGGTTCTTAAAAATGGTAGCCCCGTTCTCGTTAGTATTTAAATAATCTGTATTGGACGAACTTTCGGCCGGTTATGGTAAAAAAAAGTATACGCAGCACGGGAACAAAGCATGCTAGTCACTTTGGAGGCGGGAATTACATACTTTGAGTATGTTCGTTTATTCAGTCCGGAGCGCTCTGGACTTAATAAATAAACACATCTAGTGTTCCTTTGGCGCGTATTAGCCTGTATTTGCGCTTTGCGATATTTACTAAAGTTACAGTACTGTAGCTCTAAAGGTACATTTTCTCATTAAGGCAGGTTCCTGTTAATAATCGAGAACTCAATCCCCTTTCATATCCTCTCAATACCATCCCGTGTATCCCGATGAAAAAAAATTGGGATGCAAAAATACTGCCGTAAATTAGACACGAGAAATTTCTAAGCCCGTGGAAAATCCACAAGTATAATTTGACCCGAAAAAAATTTTCCACATGTGATATTCTAACGGGACACAGGATGCCCAGATAAAAACGATTTGGGTGACGGTCGACGGACACGACCTGCTGATTGGAGCTATGAATGTCAAGTATGGGTAGGCGATCGGTTGCCTCAAGCCCCGTGTCCCAAAATCGCAACACACAACAGACGAGGGTGCTATTTCGCGCAAGGTCTCGGCGAAATCGCGCGAAACGCGAGTATTCGTCATCGTCGCCGGGATGCACGAGCGTAGCACCGCTGTCTTTTTCTCGAGACTCCAAAGACAGGCGATAAAGCCAAGAGAGAGCGAGATGGAGAGAGAAAGAGATACGTATACGCATTAGCCGTTAGCGCTCGCGCAACTAATATTAGAAACACGCGTCGCGTGGGCTGGAACTCGTGTCGAGCGATTTTCCGTGCGGGGGAATATCTTTATAAAGGCCTGTACAGGGAGCGCGCCCGCTCATTTTTCGGGCTCGAGTCTCTGAATTTTCTCACGCGCCGTCCGTTACCATGGCTCTGGAGCGTCAAGTTCGCGCTAAGGTATAACATTTGTGCCCATGGGTATGCGTATACATCATATACGCGAAGGGTGTCACGCGACTCAGACTCTCGAGCTGGAACACCTGATCTTCTTATAATATTCTTTTCGACCGATCGATCGTTCAAAGACTTTTGTCCATGTTTTCCATATTTTTTGCACTTTTGATGTCGCTACATCCAGAAACTTTTTCCGATTATCCGATGTATTTGTTCATTATATACTCTGTTCATTGCACGATGTGAAAAATATTAGGAGAATCGGTTAGGAAGATCGGTTTTCATGTTTTAAATTTTTTCGGATAGACCAATCAATCTTTTTGAAGAGCAACCAATAAGTACCCTGACATAAAATGTTCAAATTTTTATATTTCTTCCGAATATCTTACAAATGTAGAATCAAGATTGAATGAATACAATAACAATGGAAAATGAAGAATAACACCATGATAAACGCACATTTTTCGCCCTGCAGATTCTCGCTAAGCGCGACCCCCAGCAAGAGAAGGAATCCCAAGAGTGGATCGAAGCAATAATTGGAAGAAAGTTCTCGACGCCCTTCCAAGACTATCTCCGCGATGGCCAGGTGCTCTGCGAACTAATGAACAAAATTCAGCCAGGGTGCATAGCAAAGGTCAATACCTCCGGTGGAGAATTCAAAATGATGGAAAATATCAACAAGTAAGTTGTGCGCCAAGTAGAGAAGCAATTTTGTTCATTTTTAACAATACCATCATACATACTTACAAAAGTTGAGCATTTTTCCGTACTTGTAACCTCACCGCTCGGAATATTCCACTTAAAAAGTTTGCTTAAGCTAATTAAGCTGTACCTAAACATTAACAACAAAAATCAACACGTGCAACTCCATTTTTGTCGTCGTATTTGTGCAAACAGACTTGCACTTAATTGAGTAATACAAACGACGGCAATTGAATAGCAAAAGTCACCGTCCATAGTCAGTAGGTACAACTGTATTTCGAGAGCTGACGAGCCAAGCAGTAAACACTTCGAAACTCAAAGTAATCTACTGGATTTCATAATTTTGGCTCACTCTCAAGAATTTTTCTTGCCTCGCTTCATTTAAAAACACCGGTTATAAATAAAACACGTGTTCTCGTGCTTTACTGTTCATTCTGGGAATTTTCACGTTGTCCTCATATTTTTTTTGTCTCTATACCATTTTCTGCTCAATAAAATAGATTTCAAAATGCTATCAAAGACTATGGAGTGCCGGATATTGACGTCTTCCAAACAGTCGAACTATGGGAAAAGAAGGACATTGGACAAGTCATCACGACCCTATTCGCCCTTGGCCGTGAGGTATGTGTGTGTGTGTGTGTGCGAGCGCGCGCGCACGCGTACACGCATACAATGATACATGTGCATTGTGCACTAATGTTTGGTGCTTATTTATGACTCATGAGTTCATTTCAAATTCTACAATTTACATCAGACATACAGACACTCGGACTGGAAAGGACCGTATCTGGGCCCAAAACCATCAGACGAGTGCAAGCGTGACTTCACTGAGGAACAGCTCAAAGCAGGACAGACCATGATCGGACTCCAAGCGGGTTCCAACAAGGGCGCTACTCAGTCCGGCCAGAACATGGGTGCCTCCCGAAAAATTCTAATGGGAAAGTAGTTCCATATTAATCACCAGCCAGCCTCCTAATATCCGCAGCCACGATTCAAATCCTTTTTCTAAAATTGCCAAAAAAATGATCATTGTATATTTGAACACGTCCATGTGAGTACGTGTATTATATCCTTCATCGCCATTTTCTTTACTACGTTGTTATATGTACTTGTGTACATAATACATATTTTAATGTTTTTATTTAATATTTTGTAATTTCAACAATACACGATGTGTCCTCGATGTATGCCTTGCCTATTTTTACATCCACCTCACTTCCTAGTGATGAAGTTTTTCAGGGGATTTTTGTTTGATATAATTTTTCCAGGATTGCTGATGGTCTTAGCAATAACCATGGAGATGTTTGTAATCTCGATACTTTCTATTGAGTTTTTCGATGACTCCGTAGATATCAATAATGGTATATAACTGATCAGCGATTTTCATTATTATATACCTTAACTGTTACAAAAATTATAATTCTTGTTTGTGTTACTATCTTTAATTACTGATAGCATTGAGATTTTTAATGCTTTTCCGGAACAGTTGAATCGAAGCTTTATAAAGAAGTAAACTAACTTCCCGTGGAATTATTATGTAACTGCGTCCAATTATTATCAACATATTAGCAAAACCTATGTCTCACCTATTATCAGTACATTGTATAAACAATAGGCGAGACAATAGGCAACACTTTCCACCCATTGCCCCACAATATTAGCCATAAGTATATTTCACTATATTGGCAGTAGTTCCGCCAAAGCGTTGTAAATAGTATTGATGAATTAAAATTTTAGATTATTTCAATATGCTGTAATATGTAATAATAAAAAACCTTAATTAAATAGGTAGACTTGTACAAGAATCACGTGAAATCGCATTTACAGAAAAATAGTTTATATCATTTTTTAAATTTTTTTCATACAATCATACACTTTTAAAAAAACACGGTATACTGCTGTTTTTATTATAAATAAATAAAAATTATCGAATTATGAGTTGGCATATTAGCCCTTGCAGAATCAGCGGCGATGTCTGAAATGCAGGGGCGGATCCAGGAGTCTATCTTGGGGGGGGGGGGGGGGGGGGTCTTGTCAACCTTTTTTAAAAATGTTTTTTATTTTTTTTTTAAAAAAAAAAATTTTTTTTTTTTTTTATTTTTTTTTTATTATGTTGAATTTAATTTCTGATACGTTTCTTGGCAGTTTTTTGTAAAAGTTTTTATAATTTTTTCTCCAGTATTAAAATTTTGTTGCCAGGGTCATCAGGTTTTTGAGCGCTTGGGAAGGGGGGTGATCGCCCCTATCGCCCCCCCTTCCATAAATCCGCCCCTGTTGAAATGCGACACCTGTCAGATCGAATTGGCGACTTTACTCCCTTTATTATTTATTTTCAATATTTTAATGGAATAGTATATTACGCACCAAGGGAGGAAAAGTATAGAATGCTCTAGATCATACGTGCATTTCCACCCGAGGCGAAGCCAAGCATTCTTTATTTCCTCCCGTGGTGCGTGTACGAGGGAGGTCGGCGTCTGCAGGCGGCCAACTGAGGAGGCCGAGGCTCAAGACCACCGCGAGGAGGAGTATGCTCAATTTGTTCATGGGCGATGTATAAGTTAATAACGGGCACGTTCTCGATCGCTACGTCGCCTAGTACCGGTAGTGCTTCTCCCGCTCCTACCCCGGCTCCACCGACTCCACCGACCTCCTCGTTGCGTTTATTCCTGACCAGCTCAAGGTCAAGGAGAACTCCGTGCTCGTCTTATGGTGGCAGGGGATCATCCCAAAAGCCGACCATCTACAAGAAAAGGATTTTGAGCATGCCAGTGGTAGACATGAGTAGAAGAACTTACGTTTTAGGTTTTCTAAATACGTGAGTTGACTTTACGGTTGCGAGAACTTGGGTAGACTGTGTCAGACTGAGTTCTTTGTAATGTTGAGTCAACATTGTTGACCGTTACTTAGAAGTGTGCCGGTAATATAGCTATTGATGCTCTAAAGGTTTGTTCTGGATCACAACGGCTGTCAGCATAGTGGTTATTATCAGTACCACCCGGTGGTCGACCGTGTTTACACTTTTGCCAGCCTTTGGTTATCTTTAAGCTGTTATCTGTATAGTGTCCTTATATTGTCTTTAAGTTATTGTTTTGTTATTCATGGCTATAATGGCATATTTATTAGATTTTACTATTGGATCCTATTATCAGTGTGTTATTAGTGTTATTATTGTCATTATGCCTATACAAACGGGTTTTCTTTTATTATTATCATTATTATTATTATTATCATTATTATTAGTATTATTATTATCATATGAATTTATTGTATAAATGGGGGTGAGGTCTCATTAGGGTCTGTCTGAAGTGTCATGTTAAGTTAACTAGTTTTAAAGTCTTTACTTTTAGAAGCTATTATATTATTTATGACACGCCGTGCTCTAAGTACGATTTTAGGACACGCTGTGCAAAAAGAAGCGTGTCAAAATCGAACTTATAACACGTTGTGTCATAAAGTACTGTTCGGCACTAGTGTTATAAACTGATTTTCTCCTCGTGTGAACTTGTCACCCTCGCTTCGCTCGGGCGCAAACGTCCACACGAGAAGAAAACTAGTTTAGTATCGAAAAGTACTAAAATGGGGACTAATTTTATTAGGGTCTGCTTGCAATACAAATCCTTACTTGTTTAGGGAGAGCACGCAAAAAAAAATTATAGTTTAAGAAGGAATGATTTAAATTTGGTTAAAAAGGGGGCGGGGGCGAGGCTCCACCACAAAGAAGTTCTGAGCTGGATTATTAAACGTTTTGGACATATTCATACTCCGTTTAGGAAAGAAAGAAAATAGAGAACTTCCTTGCTTCCTCCGCCTCGCCCGATGAGCTGCGACCTCTTTTTTCTGAGTCAGCCCCCTCTTTTCCCCTTATTTGTTTATTTACTTATTCGGTCAAAGAAAATACGTCGGTTTACATGATTATACATTAGATTTAGTCCGTCAATCGTAGGTGCGCGTGTTTTAATTTGTCTAAATGAACGATTTTAGTCTTATTGTTATCTAAGTCTATCTTGGCATTCCTATCGCCTATTAACTCGAGGATTTCATATTGCCCGGCGTATTGATTGTCGAATTTTCCAATTTACGGTTCTTTTAATAAAAATACGAGGTCGTCAACCTTAAACGTTTTAACATTTAGATTTTGATCATAACACATCTTTGATTTTTCTTTCGCTTCTACTAGTTTAATTTGTGCCGTGCTCTGCGTATGATTGAGCTTACTAATCAGTTCATCCAGATACATTTCATATGTCTTATCCTTAAGTTCGCTATCAAATTCGGAGGGAAGCCGTGCCTTATGCCCAAAAACCAGCTCATGCGGGGTATAACCGTGAACAGAGTTAATGGACGTGTTATATGAAAAAAGAGCGCATTTTAGCCAGGTGTCCCATTGACCCTGCTCTATATACATTTTCAAATACTCTACGAGTGAATGATGACTCCTTTCAATTGAGCCCATACTCTGTGGTCGAAAAGCCGTTGATCTTATCTGATTTATTTTGAAGATTTTCGTCAATCTCTGCAATAATCGACTTTGGAAATTAGATCCTTGATCTGTTTTTATAACCTTAGGACAACTAAACCGACAAATGAATTCTAACGCGAAATGGGTGGCAACTGTTTCTGCTGTGGCATCGGGTAGTGGGAAGGCGTCTGAATACTTGGTAAGATTATCCTGAATTGTTAGAATGTACTATTTTCGGATGCCTCTACGACAGGCTGGGGAGCTACTTGCGGAGGGGCAGAAGTTCACGGTTTTTGGTCGGCCGAAGAGAGACTGAGTCATATTAATTTTCTTGAAATCAAAGCGGTTTTTCTGGCTTTGCAGTGTTATGCTTCTTCGTCGTTCGATAAACAAATCCTAATCAGGGTGGATAATGTGACTGCTTTGGCTTAGATCAATAAGATGGGAGGTATCAGGCATCGGAAGCTGCACAGGTTAACGAAGGAAATTTGGTCGTGGTGTCAGGTTCGG
>JAPYYV010009828.1:0-24028 GCA_030522625.1 Copidosoma aretas
ACAGCACAAAACAGGATAAAAAAACGCAAGTTATTAATTAACAAAAACCGTTTGCTACTTCTGCTCCAAACTTAGAAGTACTGTTTTCAACAGCTTAAGGTAGATTACTCGGGCAGTCTATGCGGGACCCCAGATTCGCCCCGTGATGCGCCCAGTGGCGAGTGGGGTCCCAACTAGGCAGCCTTGTGGGGACCTCATTAACTAAGGTGGCAAACCCAATAGATTTCTGATCGGGCATCTGCACCATCATATATATGTATAGCTGTATGGTAAAAAAATGATACGACCCATACTCCACGGAATATCTCAAATTTTTCCACGGATACCGATATTTAGCGAGCTACCATCTGAACGCTGAGGTTTTTTTTTCAAAACAGTTCGTGTCTTGATATGTAACTCCTCGATTATGGTTAGAAAATTACGATGTTTTCAGGCTGCTCCATAAGAGGTTGTGTATAATGTGCGAACTTTGAGAGCAAATATCTCGATATTTTCCACGGTTAGAGGGGTAAATAAAGACACCGCTGGAATCAATTAAACTACCTACGACCTCTCAACTCCTCCCGCTGGAGCCCCCTTAATTCAACGAAACAAATTATTAAAAGTATAAAAGTATATACTACAAGACAGAAGGTGTGGTAGTATAACTATGGTAATGCTAATGCGCATACCTATATATACATCGTATTATAAAAAATCATCGGTCACTGAAACAGATACGACGTATTTTAATACACTCACTAATTTGGTCTCCGCACTTCTTTTTTGTAATGTAATTGAAACTGTCTGTTTTGTGCGACTGAATGTTCTCCATTAGGCATTGACTATTGTCACAATTTAAAATAAGTGCAATGAAACTTACGAATGCCTCTACAATATTTGTTTTTCGCTTAACCAAAAAGACGATCACTACCCAGTGTGATTTTGAAATTTTCAAGAAGTGTGATTTTAGTACTTACAGATTCTCTGAGGTATCGTAGCTTATGAAAGCACGTGAAAAGGCTTTTTCTGACAATAAACTACACAAAAAAGGGAATAGATATTTCGCACTTGTCACTTGAACAGAAATATAAGTCAGTCAGCGAAGTAATCGCGGGCATAAACTTTTAAAGACCTTATAATGACTTGAAATTTTATATAAGCACTTTAATTTGTTAAATAAACGATATTTATTTCCGATTTTTTTCAATTTTAGCAATCAAATCATTAATCACAGAGTTTATTAAAAGCAGTAAGAATGTTAAAAATATGTGTCTTACTAATTAGACTAGATTGTACAATCTAGCCTAATCTCCCTTTTTTAGCTCTATATGATGAAAAATATGATGACAAACAAACGAAAGAATGTATTCAGATTAATTGGACGATTGTAAAATAGAACTTTCACTGATTAACGTCTGCGCAGCTCTAGAACATTTTTCTTTTTATTTGGCTCACTAGAAATCTTTAAAGCCACGTTTCGATTATCTACAAAGAGAAGATGGGATCTATTTATTGTTTCAAATTATCTACAAAGAGAATTTATCAAGATTAGACATTTTTCAAGATGATACACTTGATATACACAACGTATATACAAAAGAGCCGGGTTTGCATTTATCACATACAAATTAATGAAAGAAATTCACACACCAACATGATTCTTTTCGCTCACATTATGTTCTATCTTAATTCTAAATAAGATGTCACCTCAAGTGGCTTAAATTACACAGCTAACCTGTAAATTTTTATTTCTGAAGAGCAAAAATGATTTTATTTGAATTAAAACAAATCTGTGTACTCTTTCTCATCAAATCTGCATGCTCACAGCTGTATTGAAGTTTATAAATTATTGATTGCAGAATTTTATTTGTACTAGTTAACACTGTGCGCGCTTTACGCGTCTATATTCAATTGAACTGTGGATTCTAAACTTTGATCGAACGATAAAACAACTGAAAACCCTCGACCAATCAGAGCACAAATAAACATCTAACGTTCCATTTTTTGCTCCTTTTTATAAATAGATTTTATAAATAGATTATAAATAGATCGTCAATAAATGACTGGAATTGTTTACTTAAGATAATCAATAAAAATATGACTGTCGTGAAAAAAAATGGAGAAAATGGATCCAAGGAATTTTATAATACACACATCCACTCAAGAAACATTTTCCTGCTTCAGTTTATTTTAAACGCAATAGAAAAAAGCGTTCAAATACAAAATATCAGTTTATATCCTATAACCTTAACTTTTCAGTGCTGAGATTGCAATAAAAAAAATTAACACTGTAGTTCTAACATCATCAGAGAGATGAAGACTAAATAGATTCCAAATTTGAGTTTTTTTTCCAATTAATTAGTTATTTCACTTAATTAAAAATTTGTTTGACAAATTGCACAAATAAATTTAGTTTAATAAACCTTATGGCCTACAAAAAGATTCCTCTCCGACTTCATGATCAGATCAGAGCCTAATTATATTATTTTCTTGATCTCAGTGATTAGAAAAACAAAAGAGAAAGTGGGTATACAGAAACGTAGGGTATGCCAAATTCGACACTTGTATTGATAATAAATTGAATTCATACTCAACTTTATGTTAGATACACATCACAAAGAGAGAATAAGGATGAAATAAATTTTTCTTTTTTTTTTTTCTTATTAAATAACGGCGCTCTCCGCATTATTACAGGTATTCAATTTTTTTGGTACCATACCCAGATCCGATGAGGACTTAAAAATATACGAAGCAAGAGAAAGAAAAAGGGCAAAAAAAGTTGAAACCACGGTTGAAACATAGAAGAAACTTGGCAAAAAGTAAGTTTCTACCTTGACAGCTTTGAAATGAAAAAATTCGTGGCCCTGACCGTCGCCGTCGCCGTCAACGCTTCAAAGGGAAGGGCAGGTATCCATCTATAGTATACATGCGCGTACACTAATACTCGACTTAGCTAACTGTTAAAGAGAGCAGCCCGTCCTGAATTAGTTTATTGACACTGGGTTGAGCTCGTATAGATGTAGGTACTTATTGTGTTTTTCCTTATCCCCGTAGGCAATGTATACGCGTGATGCTCGTCGTGCCACTCGTGCCCCATTGCGTGCACACGACACTCGTGAAATAAATCGACTATATTGTAGCCTTTAGACGCTTTTCAAAGTTTTACGTTTATGTTCGTGTAAATAAAGTTTATCAAGTCTCAGCATACACCTACTGCGGGGCGATAAAGTAAAGAACGTCCCACAATGTCACTCTGGCTAGTGGGTGCAGGTGACAAACTTGCGATTTTGTATTTCTGTCCATAAGTGTGTCCGAAATTGTACACGTACCCCTGATGGCGAGTCGGAGTTTTTTCAACTTAGAAAGTAGCAATATTCTTTGGGGCTTAGGGATGGTGTGAAATATTGTACTTGTATGTAACTGCAGGGTAATCGACTCGTGGATGACCAATCTCGCCAACAATGCAAGAACCTTTTTACAATCCAATTCACACCTTTCCCCCGTGCGTATTATGATAAGTACCTCAAGAATATTATTCGCCTAGGGGCTTACTGTACCCATAAAATTAACGACAGGAAAATAAACGTTCATTTGACATAAGTAGGTAACTATAATGTACGCAAGTTCTTGGCAAAGTCGAAGAATTAAAAAAAAATCGACGGAACCCAAGACAAACTTGTCCGGAATTCGGAGACGAGGTTCGAGAGAGGCGCAGGTTATGTGCCGAAAGATCCACCGATAAATACAAACACCAATCCTCCAAAACACGTCACAACGGAATAAAAAAAAAAAAAAAAGCACAAAAGGCCCCAAGTCCAGCAGGATCTTGGAAAAAAAAAAAAACTTACGTGTCAGTCGTCGGTGAGATCCAAAGGGGCTCGAAGATAAGGCCGCGCTGGAGGCAGAGTCGTGTGGCGAAAGCAACCAACAAAATCGTGCCTCTCTTTCACACACACACACACACACACACGCGCGGGACGCACAAAACAAAAATCTCTTCCCCCTCGCTTCAGGGCCTCCGGGTATAACTTAGGTGTCCCCGTTGTACCCACGCACACCCTGGTAACGCGCACGAAGGGCTAAGGTCGCAGCTGCCGCGGTAGCAGCAGCATCAGCAGCCGTTACGCGGTGAACGATGCGCCGATGCTCGTGACGATGATGATTGTGCTGATGGCCGGCCGTCGGAGCGCCCGCTCGCATGGTTTTTTTTCTCTCTCCTCGTCCCCCCAACGGCTCCGATTCCGCGCTCTCTCTCTTCGGCGATGTGCACACACCACGCGCGCTTTTATATACACTCTTATTGTTATGATGATGACGATTTCACGATTCTTATTCGCGGAGCGGCGTAAATATTAGACGACGGACTCTTTTGTATGTTGACGCACTCCAGCCTCTCTTTGATCGGCCAGCGGCAGCGCAAGACCGGCAACAAGAAGACTAGATAGTGTCTAGTGTGTCTGTAATACCAGACTCTGTATACTAGTATATAACTGTCTGCAGCAGTGCAGTGACTCGCAGTATAAGACTCACCTTTTTGTTTCTTTTTTTTTTTTTTTTTTTTTTTTTTTTTTTTTTTTATCTTTTTTTTTTTTTTATTCTTTTTTTTTTCACCCCTTCACTTTTTCACTTTTTTACTATTGTGTACCCGTATTCATTCGCGCGTCTGTATTATACTTTACATATGTTTCACTGCATTCGAGAGTCGAGCCGTCTAATATCTGATGATGCTCGAGAGTCGAGCCAAAAAACCAACATGTTTGATAAAAATACATTGCTGCAGCTTGCAGATAAAACCTTTTTGCATCGAAATACATATATGTATGTACATATGCAGATATCATTGCGTACCAATTTACCAAACGATGGTACACATGTATCTACTAAAGTTCGTATTATATGAGATTTTAATTCAAATTTGTTCTCAATGAGTAAAAGTTAATTCTTTGGGCAATAATGTCAATATGTTAATTGGATACAAGTCTGAGCGACTCTTGTCAACTCCTTATAGTCAACTCAGCTGTTGGTTGATTTTGGCAAGGCCGCGCAGCAAGATCTACTTATGTACTTGCAAAAAGGGAATAATTAAAATTATTAACGCACATCAATCATCAAATCAACTTGCTTGTCTGTAAAAACGAAAAAACTTAACGAGTGATAACAGCTGATAACCGAATTGACGGGTCGCCCGAACTTGACCAAAGAACGCTCCACTCGTTCTTATTCTCTTGTAAAGTTTCGGGTGACTTCGAGCGACACGCGTTCGCCCAACTTTTTTTTTTTTTTTTTAATAAAAACCATAATTGCAAAAAAAATTTTAATATTGTCGCTCTTTACGAAAAAAAAAAACGATTCGAACATCTCACTCAAGAAATGGTGTAATGAATTGCTTTTTGTTTTTTCGTATGACGTATGCACTCAATTAATAAAGGCATGAATTTACAAAATGCCATGAGTCGAGCTTTCATTTGTCCTTATGTGTATTGCAATATTCAATATGTAAAAATTAAAAATACATTTTTAATCGCATTGTTTTTCTCCGGAATCTTGAAACGTGTTTTTTTTTCGACAGAAGCCAAATTTGAATATTTTTTTTTGCAATATTATTTTAATGGTTGTATTTTTTGCCGTTGCGTGATAAAAATTACAACCATTTTAATTTAACTATTCTACCCATTCATCTATATTTTTCATATAATTATTATCAATCAGGAATTTAATGGAAAACTCCTATAAGAGCTGACACGGTTCGTAGCGACCGCTTCTACTAATTTATAAATTATACCATACTCCTTATCTTATCCGATTTAATAAGTATGTACTTACTTATGGGATTTCCGGGATTTCCCATGATGCAAAGACTATACTTACTATACGTATACATTAAATACTTATGTATATATTTTTTTTCTTTAGATGCATGGGATTTCTGAGAAAAGTGAGAGCAGCACAGCACCTTTCACGAAAATCACGAGGTAAATACCTAATTCGTGGGAACACATACTTTTCTTGGAATTTGGATTGTCGGAAAAAAATATATATTTCAAACTAAAATGCAATTTTTTTTCATTTGCTTAAAAAATTGTGTTTAAAACAAATCATAACAATCTGATATAATTTCAATCATTGGATTTGGATCCTACCCAAGCCGAAATTATTTTATTCGTTTCGTTATTAATAATTATTTATAAAAGTAGGTTATAAATAACAATCAATTAATTTACGCAAAAAGCTAAGCTTTTGCATGTAAGACACGACTGCTGACGATTTTCCAGCCAGTTTAAATCGATTTTAGTCATTTAATGCATCATGACAATACTTTAGAAAAAAAACTTTAAATACAAAAAAAGTGTATTTTTTTAGTTTTACAACTTTTGTACATAACATATTGACCTAAACTGTGAAACAAAAAAATTAGGTATCATAAAACAATTGTTTGGACAATTTAGAACGATTTTCGTTGTCCAAAGCGTCAGGATAAGATTGTATGGAGTAAAACGTACAATGCAAAAAAGCTGTATTTTTTTACGATCTACAACTTTTGTACTTAACACTGTTGTAAAATGTCACTCTCTTCTTGTAATGGGTGAAAACCGGTTTTTGAAGTTATTTTCAGTTATTTTTGGGACCTAGGGCATTTTATTGACTTCCTAGAGAAAAGTGTACTAAGTACAGACAAAATTTGTATTTCATGAAGATCTACAACTTTTTCTCAGAACATCCCAGTTTAAAATGTTCATTTGCAAGGTTACAACGAAAAAAGAGATTTTTTCCCCTCGATGCTCTGCAGTAAAAGTGCTGGGAATTTCCTTTCCTTTGACGAAACTTCTCCAATTTTGAACCATAACGTTCTATGGTGAAGACGAAGATATCTACCAAATTTGAGATCCATCAGATGAAAATTACTTGAGTAAGTCTGGAAACTTGATTACGTACACACAGGGTTGATTACATACACCATCTATAGGACCACTTCGGATCACACTCATATTGGGTTCAAAATTTGTTTCATGTACCAAATAGTTATTTTATAGCTGGTTACATTTTTCGCTCCAGTGAAAATATATAAGGCATACTACTGTGAAGCAGTCGTGCCTAAAAAAAATGGAATAACTAAGAGTCCCGGCGTAATTTATTCATTATAATAGTTCAAACCGAGATTCAAACAGTAATTCAACATTTTCATCCTGTAATCAAATGTCTAAAAGGTTCATATTTCGCGATTTTAATCTTTTTGCAAAGAGTAGTTCACAAATTTGAGTTATCCGGAACTCATTATTTTAGGTTTTAATACTATTTTAGTACGAACGCTTTTACTTCTTGAATTCAAAGAAACCAGTTATCTGAACTTCTATTTGTTGGTCTTTTATCTGAATCCGAGCATCAATTTAAATTAAATACTTACATAAAATTTCTTCGATTCCTCTGTTCATTGTCAATCTGAGAAAGTGCAGGCTATATTTTTTATGACAACAAACCATCGTACCTGGTCTATACGTTTATTTATTGGTGATAGCTGACAGGAGTATGTATATTAATGCGTATTTGATTTCATTATTTAAAGTTTCTATCGTGAGCGATTTAAGTGATATTTTATCACTATGGAGAACAACTACGACGATAACTGCAAGTATAAAATAATGTGCAATTAAGAATACAAGAGATATTGCAACATGAAAGAGAGGTGCTTTAAAATGTAGAAGAAAATCATTCTATAAATTTTGTCATTTTGCATGCGTCAATATTTTCTAGATATTGAAAAAGACTTCCAAAATATGGATATCTTTCTAGCTTTTATTGCATTTGTATTTTGGAAAGCTTATTTTACTCCTTAAATTATTTCAGATTAAGTAATCTCTGGTAATTTTTAGAAATAAATAACGTGTCAAAAGTTACGTATACATTTGTTGAAACTTTTATTTTCGTATAAACAATTGTATGCAACGATTGACACGATTGAGTAATACAAGCTTTTCAATATTCAAATCGAATCGAAAGCCAAAAACATACCCACCTTTGGTGAGTTTTATTTTACAATCAGAAAAATAGATGAATGCAATATGGCAAAACTCATCAGATAATTTTATTACTATATCGTAAAGTACTCCTCAAAAAAGAAATGTAATTTCGTAAAAAGCCCCCTTAAACCAACATTAGTATTTTATGCTCGTAAATTTTGATCACTTCCAAGTGATAACGATGATTGATTTTTTTAATTATTAATATCTTATTAACGTACTCATAAGCTTCAGTACTTTCAAACTTTTTTGAACGTAATAAAACAGAACCAGATTATTTATTTCTTAGTTTATTACTATCTATTGTAACTTGGGCATGTTTATAAATGAACATATGTATTTATTTTTGGAAGCCAAAAAACGCAATACTGTTAAAAATAAAATTTAATGTATAGAGGTCGCAGCAAAATTGCATCTTGCAAATATTATTTTATAATATTAATGCGTTAGTTTTAAAACATACCAATATAATCTTAATCAAAGTAAAATTAAGTTTTATGAACATTTTATTTAGCCCATTGCCTATTGTAAGAGTTCATTTTTTTAAACTTGCAAATCTTTCTATAAAAAAAGGAAATTGATTTCGAATAAAGCCAATCTCTTACTACACTGGGGTTTCAAAATATCTTTATCACAATTGTAAAATTTTCGCTAAAAAAAAATATTAACGCGTGAAAAGCATTTTACACGACTAGTAAAATAATCAAAGAAAAATTTATCTCTCGCACGTAGTCATCTTTGTTAACTTGAATATATTCAATAAAAAAATATATTATTAATAAAAATTCAACGGTCAAAGGAATCAAATTCAGTTTCTCGATCAACAATTATTTGTTTAAATAGCAACTTACAGCATAATGTGCTGGTGATAAAGAAAAAAAAAGTCAAATTATGCTACTTTGGGTAATACAGCAACAAAGAGTATTATAAAGGAGCTTTAAACTTTGCTAATGTTTGTGAGAAAGTAGCGATTCTTCGTAAAGGAGAAACTAAATATGCCTCTCTTCGTAAAGGAACGTTACATTTTTTTTTTTTTTTGCAATAATTAACTGTTCTCATGAAATATTCTTCAGAATCTGCTAAGCCAAACCTTTATAGCGCACGACGATCCAGGTTTTGGAGTGCTTCATTCCGTGAGGCGTAAGTATTTAGTACGAAAAACGTCCTGTGCATATGCTTATCTTTATACAATTGATGAAGTGTGATAAAATTTATGAAAAAAAACTCCAATAACCCCGAAAAAAACAATTGAAAAACCTCCTCAAAGTAAACATATGATGAAAAAGTACCAAATAGATTTAAAAATCAATACATTATATTTAAGGGAAATGTCTTACGACTATACTTATTTTCATACAGTGGATCAGGTATGAAAAAATTTATGAAAAAAATTCCAATAATTTAGAAATAATCATTTAAAAAGACTTTTCATATCAAACAGGATGATAAAAAATTACCAAATTGATATAAAAATTAATACATTCTTATTCAAGTATCGAGTACGTACCGTAACGGTTATAACACATTGACATTTGAGAACAGTTAAATATGTGGTTATTACTTTTATACATACATAACAGTAAAAGTCGATAACTGCAATTTATAACGTTCTTTTTTTCTGTACAAAAAATTTTGATGAATAATTTTGTCAGTTTTGAAGATTGAAAGAAAAATTCAAACACTGAACAGTTTCATTAAGTCATCACATTTCCTAACTTATATTCTTACACAAATATGTACACATTGTTTTTTTAAGAAAAAAAAGAATTTTTCACTGTTTAACTAATTCACCTTCAAAAAGACACTTAAAAAAAAAAGTCACAATTATAAATAGTTGTTAGCGGTACAAAAAATACAACTACTTAAGCTGTATACACTGTCATCAGTCTTTAAAACTACATTAGAAAAAAATTATAAAAAAAACATGTATAATTCAAACTTGTTTAAACAAAAATGTTATCCTGAGTATCACATCACTTGTGATACAATTTCTATTTTTTTTCCACCTTAAGTATTTCCGACTTGACCCAGTCACTATACATGTCAACAATCGCGCTTGGATCGCACTTTTCCCAAATTTTTTTAAGAATCGATGTCTTATCAACACTGTTATCCAAAACAATATTTAACAAAGTTTTTGAAGATTTTAGCTCTTCTCTTGACTTTACATGACCTATTATTGTTTCAACTGAGGCATTGTCTAATATGACTTGGAAATCGTCTGCTTCTGAATTAAGACTTTTAATACCCATTTCTTTACTTTCTGCAAGATTATTTGCCAAAAGGCTCAACAAGTCCATTGTTTCTACCTAAAATATGCAAGTTTATTCATAAGATTATGAAAAAATCTCTTTACGTATAGCAGGAGTACGAAAACTTACATTATATCTCTGAAGAACTTTTTCACAATTAAACCTCTTGACAAACTGGTCCAGCAAAAAGTCGTCATCACACTGCGCCATTAGATCAATGCACGCTTTTTCGGCATCTTTTTTTGATCTCTTCACTGGACTCGTTTGCATTGAATTGTCTGTCGAAAGTCGCTTGGAAGCTCTTAACCCTCTTTTTTTACTGTCATCCACCGATGTATCCAAATCATTGCTGTCTCCTTGCGTAAGTTCTTCAAAAGAATCGTCAATGGACTTGGTTTTGTTAGGTCGTTTATTTTCGACTGGCGTACTAAAAGATATACAGTTTGAAGTTTTTATCTTCTTCTCTGGTGACTTCATCTTGAGCCTTTCCTCGTATCTTTAATGATTTTAATTTTTAAGATGCAAGTAAATAAACGTTTGATACATTCATTAATAATAGTTTCTATTAGTAACTATTTATTCATTATAAACCAACGAAAAATTTACCTTGACAGAACTCTCTTGACATTAGCAACTTTTGGACTGACAATAGGCAACCTATTGATTTCACGCTCGGTTAATCGAGCTAATTCCCCGATCGAGCAAATAGAGTTCATTGAAAAGTGCTTCGCCAAGTTGTCTATAAACATTGGACCCACCAACTCATCACTAATTTTCTCGATAGCATCGTTGCAAGAAGTCAATGAAGGATGGACTGGTAGCATCGAATCCAACACTTCAGGCTTGTTTAGTTGCGCAACGCTTGATTATGAATTGAAAAATTTACCATAGTAAGATTTTCGTATGGTTATAGAGCTTACGAATTTCAAATTATTCCTCGTTTGATTTATATTGTGAATAATTTTTATGATTCTCACCTGTTTTCGGATTCTTGTAGAAGAGCTGGATCCGAGAATACTGAATCAGAAATAGCCAATATATATGAATGATCTGTTTTCTGAGATCTAGGCGACATTTTGTTACCCGTCGGAACGTTGCTCGACCAATTAAGACTAGTAGACAATTTGGAGTTATCTATGGTATCTTCTAACGAAATGCTTCGATTGACATCAGATTTTCGTGAGGTACTAGATATGTTTGTGGAATCCAGCCTGGCTGAAGAATTATTTGACTCTGACGAACTGCTGTGAGTTTTCGCTAGGATTTCGATTTCCGCTGCTGCTGAGGCCATCACCAGTGCCTCTTCTTCAAATATGTCATCCTGAGTGCTATAGATTCGTTCATCCATCAAAAGTTCCTCATTATCATGGCTTTCAAGCCTCGAAAGTAGTTTCATCTTTGGACTAGGTGGCAAGGGTAATTTGTTCAACGATATTTCATCGTTTATCCGTCGTCTCAATCTTCTCGTATTAATTGGACTGCGGATTGTGGGCAATTTTTCGAGCCTTGGAGGAGATGAAGCGTCTGTCATGATTGCATAGCCCATTTCGCGTGATACTGGCGGATCAGCAAAACTGACTCGTTTTTTCTGGAATATGAAAACACAATTTGCACTTTAAACGAAAAAATACGGAATAAAAACGTATCGCAGGATGAAAAAAGTTAATAAACTATACCTTATTGTTAAGCGTTTCGATTTCGCATTCTTGCAATTTTTTCAGTATACTGGCGCTTGGAGAGGCATTGAGCGATGGGGGATTAGCACTGGACCATTCCAACATGGGCAGCACTTCCTTTTGGGGCGAATCTTCCGAGGAATCAGATGCATCGTTCTGCGGAAACAGCTCCTTCTGCGTATTATTAGTTTCGCTCTCCTTAGCCTGCATATGCTTCTCCAGTTTCGGTGATATGCGTTCGCCATCATTCTTCAAATTACAAAACATTGCCATCGAAGGCGAGGAAGACCTCTCAGGAATTTTTAAATTATTGAAGTTGCTCATGTTGCTAAACATTTTGGACTGTCGACTGTTGAGCGGACTGGCAACTCGCTCGCTCTCCTTTGCGATGATCTTGTCCTTTTTCAATGGGACAATTGTTACCTCGTCTGTTAGATTAAAATCAGATTTCGTTGTTTCGGGCAAAACAACTTTATCACCGGCTGATTGCTTTGTGACCAGATCGACCATCCAAGCAGCACGTCCACCCAGCGAGTAACTTTTTTTGAAAATCCGTGAAGCCGGGCTCTTTGGGGATGACGTGTGGTTCGTTGGGGTTGATAATTTCGCAACATTGTTTTCAACTGTCTTTGTTTCCGTCTCTGTGGCAGCAGTGGTTTTTTTAGCCTCAACTGTGATTGGAAAAACTGATACCGTATTGTCCTCTGTATCTGCTGGAGTTTCAGGAATTACTCTATGATTAACCACTACTGCCACGTCATCGACCTCTGTTTCTGGCACTTTTTCTACGGGAATGGGCTTCTGAAGCATTTCCACTTTCTTTATTTTTATCACGCACTCCGATTTGTTAAACTTTGCACTAAAACTCGGCTCTTGCGAACTTTCCACAATATCTGGATCCTGAGTCCCTTTCATTTCTGTATGAAGCTTGTTTGACACCGCAGATTTGACTGGTGTGTTGGGCTTATTTACTTCGATGAGCTCTGCCTTTGTGGAAATTTCCTCGATGTCGACGTGTTGCGTCTCGTTTCTTTTTTTAGAGCCGGTCTCTACTGTTTCGGGGAAGGACTTGCGAGTCGAACGATTACTGGGACCCTCCGCACCATCAGCTTTCTTATCCCTGTTATTGGCCAACAAGTCCTTGTGTTTGTTAGCGTCACTTTTCATCATAATAGGAGTCAACTGTGAATCGAATCCTTTGAGAGAGCGCCTCGTCATTTTGACCTTCTGCTGCTGACTATTATCCATTTTTGGGGGTGTGACATCTTTCGTTTTGGAGGGTGTAGAGGCGTCTTTTGATTTTGAAGGCGTGGACACGTCTTTCGCCTTGACAGGCGTAGCAACTTTATCCTCTTTGGACCTGACCACACTTTTGTCATCCTTCTGCTTTTTGTCACCAGTCCCAGCTTCCTTGCCAACGCTGTAACGCCGGTTCGGCAGGGTTTCAAACACCATGTCGATCTGCAGCCTGTTGAGCTCGATCAGCGTCTTCTTTGGGAGAATCTTCTTTTCCCCCTCATCAGACTTGTTGCTGTCCAGGCTATTGCACACCTCCAGGGATTCCGTGATCCTCGGCTTCTTGACGCGCTCGATGCTCAGTCCATTATTGGAATTCACGTCCGAGTTACGGCGCTTCTTGCCTGCTAGAGACTGCAACTGGTCCGAACTGTTGGACTTCTTCAGCAGGGCCCACCGTTTGAGCTGTCCGGCACGACGGGAATTGTGAGTTTTCTTCGTCGCACACGCTAAAAAAAAAAAAAAAAAAGCGTATTTCAAACCATCAATTTTGGATGAACAAAAAGAAAGAGAAAAAAAAAATTTGTCGATCAAAGTAAAAAAATGAAATAATTTTGTGAAACATGAAAAATTGCGATTAGCTATGTCATTCTCAACTGCCGTTTGAACTTGGAAAAACTACTGCGATTGCAATGCATATGTTGTATTAGAGAATGAAAGTACACTTTTGAACCGGCGCACAAAAGATTTAAAAACCGTTTGATTCAATCGAAACAGCTTCGCGCCCGACAAAAAAAAAAACAGATTCACACGCTTCATCTACTGTTTCAGTTTTACAAAAACTACCCAACACAATTAAGGTTATGTCGGCCGTTGTCGTCCAAAGAGAGAGAGAGGGAGAGCAGAGCCAAAAATGACTTTCAAAAGAAAAAGCACCCAAAAAATAAATCCACGAGAGCAGCGCTCTGACGGCGAGTGGCTCTCTCTTATCTCCCGTATGCTCGTATCATGCCATCAGCTCGTACGTGCGCTATCAGCGAGAGAGAGAGCAACACTACGCCGATATACAAAAAAGCGCAATGTAAACAGAGAAAGCGCACGCGAATAATCAGCCCACGCATCACAATCACGCGGCACTCGAGCGAGAGAAAACACGCATCACTTATCAACCAATTCATTACATAAAACAGGATAAGGGCTTCGAAACCGTGTCACGACATCTCTCTCACCTGGTGCAGCGCCGGCGGCCCCCTCGGCGGCAATGTTGCTGCTGCTCTTGCGGCGCACCTTGACACCCTCGATAATCGACGGCGAGACCTGCTGCTGCTGCTGCTGCCGCCGCCGCGGCTCCTCTGCCTCCTCGTGCACGGCGGCAGTTGCTGCTGCGGCGACGACGGCGCCGGCCTCATCTTGGGACGTTTCGGCACTGACGTTGCAGGGCGGTGTCAACGGAGCGACGGTCCCGGTGACGCTGGTGCTCGGCTTTAGCGAGGCCGCAGCGACGACTGATTGTTGCTGCTTCTCCTCGTGGTCCTTGGGGGTTGGGGACGACGACGACGACGACGGCCCGCTCGTCCTGCACAGTACGATTCTCAGCTGTTTTCGTGCAGTCGGGCCCGAGCGGTTCTCCCAACTCATCTCGCGGCGGCGAACTCGGGACTGAGTGCTTTTTGTTGCGGCAGGTACTTGATACGTACAGCACAACATGTGTACAAAACGTGCACCCGCCGCTCTCGCGCGCGCGCGACGAGAAACGTGAGTTACGTGAGCGTACCGGGCCGAGTCCAAAGTCCAAACCCGGTACTCAAACCGATATATATAGATATATCAAACGTATGTTAAGGTGTACTATATAGATATACTTCACCATTACGTTTGGGTACCGCGTTTGGGATCCCTTCAGCCGAGATTGCCGGGAAGGTATGTCGGGGGATATACTTTTATTTATTTTTTTTTTTTTCCAAAACGCGCTTCGAGATGGACCCAAGCAACTGATGAATATTCAACATGTGCTTGTAAATACTTTCTTGAAAGCGAGCGGCGAGAGGGGCAAGGCGCTATTTTCTCTCGAAACCTACTTTATTCGAAGGTAGGTATGTGGTATATAAAGTAGGTACTTTTGGAGTGTGGAAATGTGTTTTACAACGAAGCGAGCTTTAACTCGAAATGACAACCGATGCGGCTCGGGGCTTTTTAGGTGCTTACTTAATATCTTAAAGAATGCTTGCATAGGACATGCGATGATTGCGATCATGGGATTTATTTGTTTAGTGGTTAGGAGAAGGGGGGGGGGGGGGTATTTCGCGGGAGAGAGTGAATTTCGCATTCTGATTTGTAGGTATTTATGTATATAGTGCAAATACCTCATTCGAGGTCATCGCACTATAATGTAAAAAAAAAATTACTTTTTTCCCTGATCAAGATAATTAATTAGAGCACGTACTTACAGATATCGAATTTCTACTTTCGGCTGTTTGATGATACGCAAGCAAAAAGTATTTGAGTGAATAAGTAACGAATAAAAAATAACAACTGATAATGAAAATTTATAAAGTCCAGATTTGAGACTGAGAACAAAATTTAATTACTGTTATTATAAGTTATTATTAGTTATAATTCTTTTTTATTTTCTCATAAAATAATATCTTACACATAAAGAAAATAATAATAACTGATCATAACTTTTATGAATAGTTTGTAATTTTTATAGCTTGTTAATTAATATAATATTTTTAAGTTACTGATAATCATTCGCATAAATTATGACTAATTAATAATGAAAATTATTTTCTTGATACCATCTTTTTCAACTCAGATTGTAGCATATAATGGATCAACGATACATATTATTATAGTCTCAAATCTGGACTTTATCAGCTGTTATTATTATTTATCTTTTCTTTTTATAAATAATCACGAATAATTATATAAACGAGACTATTTCCGCTTGGGTACACGCGATTATGATTATTTAATGCTCAGTGAAAAATACAAAAAAATGACCTCGTCCCGCGCTGTAAAATTATTAAATAATCATAAAAAAAACCATACACCCACCGACAAATTACAAAGTACGACGTCTCGCGATAAAAACGATTCGGGATACAAGTATATATCAGGAGGAATAGCGATGCGTCAGCATAAGTATAATATTATGTTGAAATCGGAAGTGAGAGGAACCCGGAGGTGTGTATTAGGTAGGCCCCATTTATAGTGGTGTGTTTGCCTCATGTTCTAGAAGCATTGGATCAAATGCTTTAGATGGAACGATAGTCAGCAACATGAAGCAAACCGTGCCACTATAAGTGGGCCCTTATCCTTGCGCGAGTACACTGCTAAGCGTGTTATTTTTACTGACGCGTGCTTTATAATAATACAGTTATTGTACTTGTGCAGGCCATTTATAGACTCTCGCCGAAAAAATGATACTTTCCCCGAAAGAAGAAAACAAAAATTTCGGAAGCAGATAGTACAGTTAATATAATTTTAAGTACTCACGGGTCAGATTTTTCCGCAATTTTTTCCTGCCCCTGTGCGACATTCTTGAATTTCGACGTCGATCCAGCTTCTGACGCTTCGTTGTGGTTGTTGCTGCTGCTCGTTGCTGCCTTCTTCTGGTTGGCTGTTGATTTCGCTTTTGCATCGAACCAGTGCTGAAGCTGCTGCGAGTCCTGAGAGTTTGAAACTGTGAGCTCGTTGTACAGAGCCGGTATGTCGTCATTTCGCTTCTTGAGCTTCTCCTTTTGGTGCTCCGTCAAACGACTCACGTCCAGCTTCATTTCTGAATTTATAACAACGAAGTCCTGAAATGAGAAAAAAGGACGCACAATATATTGAGCGCTTGTCGAAACGAATCAAGGCTGTCAACGGATTCCTACCTGAGAATCTGGTTCAGGATTTGTAACTTTGGGCTTTACGAAATTTTCTTTTCCTGGCGTCCCTGCGGATTGACCTGCTGATTTTCTGCCGAGAAAACTACCGATCGAGGCAGTTTTCCTTTTCGGCTTCACATCGCCGATCTGAACTTTACTAACAGACATTATTTGCTCCAGCTCTTTGGTGAGCTCTTCCAAAAGCTTCCTTGTTTTTTCGTCTGCAGTACAGTTTATTTCAGTAATGGTGAAAGTCGCCAAAGCTGTTGTTTGATTTGAAGCTGCCAAAATGATCGTCTGATGGTAGCTACTCAGCAACTCGTAGTTTAATGATTTTTGGAGACGTTTGAACAGCCCAACGATTTCTGTCCAGGTTTTCGATATTTCGTTGTCAAAGTTTACGTGATGGACTTTCGAAATCATTAATTTTACAGCGGGCTCAAAGTTTTTCAAGTAAAGGGCAGTCTTTTCCGTACTATGACTGAAGACTCGCAACAAGAAAGAAGAGAGAGCTTTTAATACTTGATCAGTAGCAAATCTTTCGTGACGAAGACATTCTAACGTCAATTCCCTCAGTAGATTTACAAATTCAGGCACTTCTTTTTCTAATCAAGTAAAAAAAGTTTTTGTAATATGGATGTGACACATATATTTAAATAAGAGAAGAAAAGTTTACTCACCACTCGAAGAAAAACAATCGTAATTTACTACGCTTAGTAGTGCATCGATACAAAATGTCGCAAGATTGCAACAAATACGATTGTTTTTTAAGGATGAAACAATCATTTTTGACGTTTTCTCTAGTATTACGTTGGGTTTGACGACTACAACCAATTCGGCTTGGTAATCAAATAATTTGTACAACCTGCACCATTCATTGGCAATTTTTTTTACCTGAAATTAAATTACAAAAGTAAAGTATGTCTCAAACAATGGCAATATTACGACAAATAAACAGTATTTATACCAAATAAATATCATCAGTTGTTAAGCTGTTAAAAGGGAAAGCTATGATGCTTTCGATCGTGTTAAAATTATATTCTATTGGAGTGCCTTCATTGATTGGTTGTGCATCTTCAATATAATTTTTTGTTACTCTTGCAAGAATGCAATAAACTTCATACACTGCCTCGTTTTTTCTTGCTACCTTAATGAATTTGAATATTGTTTGGATCAATTCGAGTGTTTCTGAGTAGTACACATCCGCAGTGGTAGGTTTTATCATATGATTGAGTAATAATTCAAAAGACTTGAAGTGATATCTGAAAAATAAATTGATTTTATTTTCCTATTTATAATTGGGGGATGATTAAATATGTTAAACACTACTGACTTCGTATAGCGTGAATAATCATCAACTTGAATAAATGTATTTATAAGCTCTAGCAATATACTTTCTGAGAACTGTGCATTGTTTGCAACGTTACAATCTTTTAAAACAATATCCATGAAAAAATCTCTCAATGAAGGTATTTTGTGAAACTGACGTTTAATCAACTCAGAAACAACACTTGAAATTTCTTTATACATTAGAACCTTAAAAAAATAAGGACACGTTAAAAACTTATTAAAATTATAGACTTAACGTGAACATTCGCAAATATGTGCATGTTACCTTCATTTTATCATATTCCTCAATACGTATCAATAAATTTTCCCACATAATCTTAACGATATCTGACTTATTTTTAACATCTTCATCTGATAAAAGCTCCAAAGATGCGATACTTTCACCAATACAGTGGATGAGTATTTTGTAATTTTTTTCAAAAACCCCATTATTTACAGCATTGGGCAATTTTTCATTGACAATTGAAGCTGAAATTTTTGACAGATCTTTGCTGACGATCAACTGAGCAAGGGCACTAACTGCAAAAACTTGCGTTTTGGAAAATTTTTTCCCCAACGCCACGCTGCTGTCATTCACTTGAACGAATAAAGGCTTGTCACCAAAAGGTCCAAAACATAAAGTTAAAAAGGGCACTAAAACTGAATCTGTGAATTCAGCTAAGCTGGAGTATACTTTAATCAACAAGTGCCACCAGACTTCCATTTTGGTTAGTACCATTACTTCAGTTTTACTGTTTTTTGCATTCAATGGAACACAAAGGAGCTTTATGCGACGCACTGTCGCTAATTCGCGTGGTTCCAGAGCGAAATTGTCTATCAAACATTTCCAGCTTAAGAAAGCTTGCCTGTAAATTGTTATTATTGTCAGCTAGTCTCAATTACTTTTTAATCATGACAAACAATACAAAAATAAGTTATATATTACTCACTTTCTGTTTGTATCACCTGATTTAAAAGCAAGCTCTTCAACTTTCAAAAGGCTATTTACTAGCGTTGAGCCTTTGTGAAGATCAGTACCCACTAGGGCAATACTAGTCTCCCACTGCTGGGCCCACTCCAAGCAACATTCATTTACCAACAATGTCATACGCTTGCAGTATGTACTTTGCAGAGATTGCTTAAAACTGTCCCATGCATCTTTATGAAACGATCTGACTCTAGTCCCAAGGTCGGTCTTGGTTGCTTTCTGCAAAACCTTGAGAGCTTGAGATCGTTGTCTTTCATTGCCCATGAAAGCTAGAAGTACAACTTTGTCCATAATAAATGGGTCAAACTGTTTTATTGAGAGTCCAAAACAAGATAAATCACACAGCCTGAACAGTAATTGCAAACTTCTGTCCACAACTCGTTCCTCAAACTCCTCATTTTGATCAAGAGCTTTTTTGTCTGCAGAATTGATTGATATTGTACTATCGGCATTTTCCGGTAGCAGCCAAGTCATAACTTTAGGTTGAATGGACTCAAAAGAATTATTCAGGAAATCAAGTATTGACAATTTTCCGGCAACGATTGCCACTGTTTCATCTTTGAGAATACTCAAAGAATCAAGTATCTTGAGTCTGAAAATTTGTACATGAATTTCAATATTGGTAAACATTGATCTCAAGATTTACATGCAAACGAACCTTTTTTTCCGATTAATTTGTAAAACAGATTTAAAGTAGTCAAAGTTTTTTTCTCTCGACTCTGGCAATAGTATGTCAAGGGTACGCTGTGCTTCGGTGAGCAACCTATCGTCAGATGTATCGTCTGTGAGCGTCTCTAGTATCATAGAGCAAAGTTCACAAAAATCTCTGTTGCTGATTGATTTTATTATCTGTTCATTCAAATGCAACCTGCGAATAAAGTATGTATTTAAAAGGGCCGTAACAATTCATGGTAAATATATATGTCTTCTCGAATAGGTTTTTGTAGTCATGATTAAAATCATTAAGCATAAAACTTTTTAGAGCCAATTGTATGAATTGCGGCAAGTGGTTACTGATTGTAGGGAAGGACTCAAATAATACCATGTTTCTTTATTCAATCAATGTTTATCAGACAAACTTGAAACCCCTTTCAGAGAATTTTTAGCCATGGTATATAAGAATAAATTTAATTTTTTTGGGTGTTGAGGACTTATTCCAATTTCGATTTCCAATATCAGAAAACAAAAGTGGTTTATCCATTAAAATTATTGAATAAAGTTTTGTACAATTCACCATTGGGTTCAGTCAAGGCTTATCAATTTTTCAAGTCTGAATATAAGGCACATCACCGACACTTTCCGCTTTTAGGAAGAAGGTAGTTTTTCTCAGACATGCAAAAGGATATTTTGTGTTGCTTGGAGTTTTTATACTGATTCTGAGGATAAATGTACTTAAGAAACGATCTGGAAATTTGTATCACTTTCAGTTAACTAGTCAAGTTTGTTTCTTGGTGTTAAATCTGTAGATTTAAACTATGCCTCATAAATTTTTTTACTGCCTAGCAACAATTTTTTTCTCAGAAGATTATTTGTTATTTTTAATCAAAAAGAAATTGGAAAGCGAGTATCGTTGCTATAAAAAAAAATACGGATTTTTTTATAAAAAATCAAGAAACGAATACCAGTGTATACTGTGTCACATCTTACTAGAACTGGAAATGATGGGCTTGTAAAATAAGTTATTGGAATACAATTCTAAATTTGAAACTTCCGCATGCAAAATACGCATATAAGCCTTATTAACTGGGCCCAATGTCTTAGAAAACTATTTTTTATAAAACGACAGTACCGACCTTCATGATACAATTTGCTTCAATAATATCGCGTGGTTACCTTGCAAAGGCGAAATAATTCATCCTTATGTATTTGAAAACACTGTGAAATAGATTTTTCTAACTGAACTCATAGTGAGCTTTTTAAAGAATATACCCATGCCATTGAAAGCTACTGTATGCACAGTTGATGATTTATCATATATTATATAATATATTATTGTTTACTGAAATGCATCGAATAATAAATCAAATAAAAGTTTTGAAATGTGCCAAGTGTAGTGACGACTCAACACTCATGTTCAAATAATAAAAACGATCTTCCTAGAGGTCAAAATTTACAGACACTTCTACTGCTCCAAAAACAATAACCTGTATGCCCCTGGAACTGCTATATTCTGCACATTAAAACTTTGAAATCCGAAACAATAAATTCAAGAAACTACATTTTGCAAATTCTCGGACAAAATAAGAAATATTAACAATGATGTACAAGTACAAAGTGTTGGCAAGTATGTACCTGCGTAGGGAGGTTAGAGCAGCAGCCTTGTCAGAATCCAGGCTGGCCTCCTTCAGCGTCGTGAAGATGCTGCTCGTCATTATCGAGACAATCAATTGATCATTCAATAATAGCACATGTGCACGTATAAAATGTGCGATTGATGCAATTGCTGTACTGGCCCTTCAAAAAGTAGAACACTAATAACTGATTGCTCGCTGTTTCGCACTTCGGTCAGCACAGTATAAGTATATTAAACAGCTAAAATCGCCCTTCTGCCACTAACACAGTCTCTAGAACTTCTAGAAGCGATAAAGTTACAAGATATAAGCCGATGTAAGCATATAAGTATAGTGAAGGCGCGCGGGAAACTTTTACGCTTACGTCGCTTACCGCTTTTAGTTTCAGTTCCGTCAGTCGTTCCAGACGTTCCAGACGTTCCAGTTCTGAGTCTCAGCGCCCTCAGCTGTCGTGACTCGTGACTCCGCGGAGTGCGCCGCGACTCCTCGTGCGTGGATCGGTGGATAAGTACGTACTGCGGTCGCAAGTAGACCCCAATCTTTTCGGCAGTTGTGAACGGAATTTCTGTTTCTGATTGTTTCATTGGCCTTGGGTGACTTGGGTCTTGGGTCCCTTACACACTTGGGTGATTCATTTGGTCACTTCAGTGGCGTAACTTGTCAGTTAAGGGCCCCGGTGACGCGGGTCACCCGTCACCCGTCACCCCTCATCGGTGCAAGCAAAGACGTTATATATCCTGTGACACTATAATTTAAAAAAAATAAATATGTATCTATATGGCTGATTCCGCCCTAACTTGCCCAGATCGACTTCAAAATTTGTTGAAACTCAAGGTGGTTAAAAAAATTTTTTTTTACGGTATTTGTATTGCAAATACTATCCTCAACAAATATCTAGAGCGATTAAACTACAAAGTTTCTCGTACAATAGATATACGTTATTTTACAATGGTGAATTTTAGTCAATTTTTGAAAAAACAAGTCCACCTTCGGAACGTCTAGGTAAGCTGTTTGAGGTTGAAGTGTTCTTAAATAGCTTAAATAGAAGCTTGGATCGAGCTCCATCGATTAAAAAAAAGCTCATTCAGTTTGGTGCAACCGTTCGAAAGTTACAGCTAGCTGTTTCAAGAAGAGACACGAAAATCGTTGAAAATGCGATTTCGTCGATATTTTATGAAAATCCGTTGTTCGTCTCTGAACCGCTATAACTTTTAATTGGTCGCATGAAATTCAACAAACTTTCTCTTAATCGATAGGGTTCCACAAGTGGATTCCATCCGGATTTAGCACGTATTTTACACTGATTCTATCTTGATTTGATAATTAGCCTGAAATCCGTTTCAATTCACCACGTGAATTTTAGATGGATTTTAGATTGATTTTAGATGGAACCCACTTGTACTTAAAGATGGGTTTTTTTAAAGATGGGTTTTTGTGGATCTTTTCCTGAAAATTTCTTAAAAGTCTAATTAACAAGAATAGCTAGATATCCACAATTATCGCCCATATTTGCTGTTATCATCCATATGGCCACAAAAAAACGTACGAGTTGAAGCAAGTTGAAGTTCAATATACAATGCTTCAACCCGTACGGTTTTTTGTTGCCATATGGATGATTGTTGTGTATGGCAATAATGGCGATTAAGTAGTAGTAAAATAAATTTATTGGCTTTAAAAGGTATTTTACACAGCCATGTTACAACATGAGAATTATACATTGTTCGTAGTATACATCAGGTACATGTCAATATATATGTATGTTTTTTAGGCTTCTTTACAAGTAAAGCGCGGGAGTCAGAATTAAGCAACTTATTTAAGTAAAGTCAAGTGTTGTAATATCACAAACAGCGTTCATATTAAAACTACACTGTAAAAAATCGTGTAGTGAAATCACTACATGCTCAGCATAGGTAATATTTCACGCTATGCTCAGCACAGTAAATTCGCTATCCGCTTGTAAAATCACTATCCAGTCGAAGGATTTTACTACCCCGGGTAGTAATTTCACTATCCAAGTCCAAAAGTGAGGTTATGAAACAAAACTACAAGTGACGAAAAATCATTTATTACTGCATTTAACATCTTTGTTTCCCCACGAAAGTTGTTAGTTACTTGGCTACCTACATACCAGTTAATATTACTGCCCTTATGAGCACTTAAACTTATGTATGAGGTGTGAACACTATCACCGGAGTATAATATTGCTATCCTCTATAGTAATTTTACTATCCTTGAATATTAATATCACTACTCGCTAGTAATTTTACTAGCCGATAGTGTTTTCACTACCGGATAGTAAAATTAATATACTGGGCATGAAGCGGAATATTAACTATGCTCAGCATGGTAATATTCATAGCGGATAGTGAAATTCAACAAAACGCTCG
>JAPYYV010009829.1:0-12994 GCA_030522625.1 Copidosoma aretas
CTGCTCTGGCTGGAGATATCCCCAAAATAGTATGTTTATTTTTTATGATTTTTTTTTACAACTTTACAGGCGGTATCAAATAATAATATTTGCATGATCAAAAGGCGCAAATTCGACTCTATCGCCCAGTATTTTTTGTTTATTGTTATATACACTTTCGTGCGCTGCGACGGGTCGGGTTGAAGTTCAACGGTTGAACGCAATTGGCTGAAGATTTGTAGAGACTTGTAACAGCACACCTTATGTTTCTCTGCATCATGTGTCTATGAAACCAGCCTTAGGGATGATGATAATATGATATTGTCATGTAGTGTTAATGGCATATTAATGTACATTGCAATGAATCATCTTGATTACGAATTTTTGATTGCTGGTGTAGCTGGAGGTACTGTCTCAACTCTTGTGCTCCATCCACTTGATCTTGTAAAAATAAGGTTATCTGGTGAGTATTTGAGCAAAATTTATATTCATTTCACTGTTTATATGGTTTGTGTTACGAAAATCATATTGTGTTAAGAGATGGATGATTTTTTGTTTACCAACACGAGCTTTGAGAATATATTTATTAATAAAAGGCATATTTTAGACAGCCAAAAATGAGACATATTATTTCAAATCCAAAGTATAGTTTTGCAACCAATTCATTATTAGTTACCAGCTGTATATAACAGTAATAAACTGTTTCAAACATTAAAAACTTTCTATACCGCTTTTTTTCTACCTTTTTTCCCATTTGTTCTAAATAGCCAACTTAATTGAAATTATTGACACAAAACCATGTTTCTGAAGTAATTTCTTGGTACATTACAACTCCATTCTTTTGTCCTCGTCTTATTCTTTGTAGTCTTGTGTAATAGTACAAAAGTCCTCTGGGTCTTCGCCAAAATTTTTATAAGCATCTTCGTCAACAGTACAAAAGTCTTCTGGATCTTAACTACAATATTTAAATTCATAACAAGCGTCGTTATCAATGTTATTATCGTTGGTATTTACTACATTTTCATAATGCGACTGTGTACCACAAATACGTCGTCTGTCTTTTAATTGAAAAATTGATCGGCCTTTCGATAATATACAAATTATAAAAGAAGGGAAAATGATTATAGAAAAGATTATTGTATAAATGTTGCATGTCTATTAAGCTAGCATAGCCACATCATAAGGCCACAAAACTAAAAACACTATAAATTGTTGCTAATTTGTTGCTAATTTGTTGCTAATTTGTTGCCCAAGAGCCGATTTTGTTGCTCTTGCCGTTTCCGAGAAACAATGAATATGCTGGCTTGATATTAAGGAGGCTCCTCCCACCAAAAAATTTTCAGCTGAAAATACATCTATAAATTATAGCTAAAAATATAGTTAAAAATTTAGCTGTATGATGTGTATTTTTAGCTGTATGCAACCTCAAGTACGCATTGAAGTCAATTGAAATATTATTCTAAATTTTGTATTAAAATCGATTGAGTTGAAAATTTTTTAATTTAATTCAATCGTACTTTTTGGTAGTAAATTCGATTCAGAATATGATGCACTAAATTGACTCTGATAAAAATATATAATCCTAATTATACACATGCAACTAATATCCTGTATATACAACGGGCCAAGTCGCGGTCAAGACTGTCGAGAGTGATCTGTAATAAAGCAAACCAATAAAAGTAAAAGAAGCTCGAAAAGAAGTCGGTGGCATAACTATTATATCAGGTGTACGCGTACACTACTGTGCGGACACTGAATCGCGAACTCGGAAAACCGGGGCTCCTCGAGTTGAGTGTCACTGAAGCAGGTAATGCACAGCTGCTCGTACGTAACCTTACTTACTTTAACACGTGCATCGTGCAGTGATACTCAATGCGCGCGGGGCTGCTGCTTTGCCGAGTTCGTGAATCAGTGTCCGCAATCCGCAATGCGGACTCTGCAGTGAAGTCTGCACTCTCTGCAGTCTGCATAGTAGGGTAAGAATACGTTATGAGGTTATAACGTTATACATGTGTACGCTCATTAGACACCGTCACAAGGGGACTCGCTGGCAGCGATCTCTCTCTTCCAGCATATCGCAAGATTCGGCCCCTGGGCCCCCTGGGATCGTACCATATAACTTTTCCCATCTTCGACATATGGATCTGGACAAGCCAATTCTCATCTTTAAGACGGTATAAGGTGACTTTAGGAGGCAAATTGGTTTGTCCAGATTTTTTTGACGAAGCTGAAAAAGTTATATGGTACGGCCCCTGGCGCGCTAGAGATATTCTTATCTCTCATGGCGGTGGCTCGGTCGGCTCTTAGAGCACATACATACATGTATATGCTCTAAGGGTCGGCTATAGGTGTGGGTCGGCACACGGGACCGGACGGGAGACCGCGGTTCGATTCCCAGCCAGTGCGGCTTTTCGAGCAAGTATACCTCTGTGACTTTTCACATGTGCTTAATTTATTCCCCGCAATGCTCCTTGTTAAGGGGTGGGCTACCTTCTCGCATACTTGTCGATTTACACCACCCCCACCCCCCTTAATGGGGCGGTCTCCCATCCCTTTCCCAAGTGTGGAGTGCCCTGAGTAGTGGACCTGGGGCCGTAGCCGTAATCTGTAACTTTTACCAGCTTCTACTAAAGAATCTGGACAAACAAATTTCTGTCTTGAAGACACTATAAGATGCTTTCAAGTCGGAAAATAATTTGTCCAGATGCATTGGTCGAAGCTAGCAAAAGTTACGGAGTACGACCCCTGTCGTGTACCTGGACGTATGACACTGTAATATATAAAAAAAATATATATACATATATATGGCAGCAGTGGGCAGAAATTTTTTTTTGGCAAATCAGAAGGCTGGACTATATGCGAGCACGCAGGTATAAAAGAACCTTCTGATTTGTCTAAACATTTTTTCTCGGACACGCGTAGTCTGCGACCCCTATTATTAACTGTGGTTACGTTTTTTTTGTGGTCGGTCAGTCGGTCCGATTCCTCTAGAATGTATATATATATATATATTGAATATAGATGTACTTTCTGAAGGAATTGGACCGACCGACTACAAAAAAAAACGTACCCTATATAGTACATTAAAGGCGCAGAGGAAGTAACATAGGCATATAGAGGAAATACGTTAGCGCGAGAACTAGACCTCTCTCCCTCTCTATAGATAAGCCTCACAGGCAGCATTCCCTATCATCCGCAACATCACGCACCGCTCGCGTTATCATTTAATACATATCCATTGTAACGTGACGTAAAGTTTTAGTGCTAACGCTGTAGCGCGTCAGGTACGTTACACGGAATAATTAGTATTAATAGTAATAACAAATAGTAACAGATAGCTAGTTCCTATCTATATGGAAAAAGTGGATTGACTCTAATTTGGAAATAAAAAATTGTAATAACAAAAATATATCCGTCTGCATAATATTTAATTTTGAACAATTATTCTTGTTTATAATATTACAATTATACTTCAGTTATTTGAAATTTCAGCATCATTAACTACTTAATAATTTCATTAGTTGCTTTAACATAAATAAATAAATATAACTTTTAACTAGATTTGTACAAATATATATTAAACAATTAATTTTTTATATATTTAACTGTTTGGTTTAATTTTGCTTATCGAAACAGATCTATTGATTGAAATTCGTGAACTTGGAGGGAGTGAGTGGACAAACCTGGGAAAGTAGCTGTCATAAATAGTAGATAAAGTCTAATTTACATAGGGTTAGTGATAATTATTGTATTAGTGTCGAAGCACAGATTCATGAGCTTGATATCATCATCTGCACACCCTCTCAAAGTTAACTAATTAAAATCCATTTCCATACTAACGTAACTCTTTTCACTGCTGATGTCGTCTAGATCTAAATTATATGAGTTTACTGGTGAGCATTCCCCAACATTGAGATCTCCATATTCAGGAATAAACTCTATGTCAACATTATCTACCTTATTTAAGAGAACGTTTTCTGAACACTGAATTATCGTTCCGTTTATTATATCAACTGCTTCGTTTGTGACGGATTCATCATCACCTTGTTGAGCATCTACAAACAAGTCCTGGCTATTGCCATTTCCTTTCAAATTTTTTTTTGCTTCATTATTTTTTGACTTATAGCTTTCTACAGACACATTAAAAAATTAATAATCATTTCTAATGAGTATTCTACATCAAAATAAAAAACTATTACAGTAGTTAATCTGTTTACCTTTTTTTCTCTGCTCTCTCTTTAGATAAGAAATTTTTTTAGATACGTAGATATTAAATGAGGTGATTTCGCTTAAAAAAGCTGCCCCCTTAGTTTGACCAGGAGGAGTGTACTCAAACTGTAGCCAGTAGCCATAAATATCTGTAAAAAAATTGTCACGTCGCTGCATCATTATTCATGTGAATGAAATTAACAGGGTATATTGAAGATCATAAAAGATATTATAAATTGAATATATGCATAAAAAATAAGGAATTCGATTTACCTTGAATAGCTTGTATTTTTGAGCTATCTAGTCTTTGGACATCGGTATTGTCAATGTTCAACCCACTTTTTTTGCTTTTACCTATACTTTTATTGCTAAGTTTCCCAGTCATCGTACTTTTAATTAATATATCAGATCCAAAAACGGCTGTTAAAATATTTCCAACGAACTGAGCCGGCGTTTTGGATGAAATTAAAATGTTGTTGTACGCAATCAATGACAGCCACTGGTTCCTCCCTAGGTGGATCTACAGTCGTACATATATATTTTTTTAATTAAAAACTTGTGTATAATTTATGGTAACGTTATTAATGTTAATTATTTCTTAGCCATTATTTCACTTGTTTCAAATAAATTATGTTAAGATATAAGAAAAACAATTGTGTAAATAGTAATTACTGTATTATTGGATTCTCGAATTTTACCAATTGGTAAGAAATTATTTTCAGATATTAAACTTAAAAGTGTTCCTTCTGTAGCTCGTGACTCCAGTTCTGGAATAAATGATATATTGTTTGGTATTTAATGTATGTCTTAACATTAAATTTTTTTCTTTTTAAAATTAGATTGTATGATTGTTTACCAAAAATGAATAAATTAACTTGGAAAAGTATTGTCAATAAAATTAAAAATGAAGAATAACTGTCAGCAGTTTTAAACGAGTTAGTTGGCTACTTAGGACTTATAAAGAATTGTTTGTGTACGTATTATGTAAATGGAAGTATTATTAAACTTACTAACTTCATATTTTTAGTAATAACTATATTAAAATTAGGATTTAAAATTATGTTTTCCGGAGATTTAATAAAACTATGAAGACAGTTCCTTATCATAGATGTAAGAATAGAGTTAACATGGTAAGTCGCATGGTGAGCCGTACATTGACCCCCAGTGCGAGAGAACGCTGCATAGAGACCCCAAGATATCAATGAGTTAGAAAGAAATTCACAGATACAAGGTACATATCTCCAGCTTACTCATGGATAGAGGGTCTCTATGCAGCGTACCCTCTCCGTGGGTCATAATACGGCTTCTAATATGTGCTCTATTCTTATACCACTGTGAGCCTTATATCAAAAGCAATAATAAATAAACATGAATATTTTCACCTTTTCCTTCTTGAAACTTCTCGTACAGTATTGTCTGCAGTTTTTTATTGTACATTTCAGATTCTTCCTTTTTCTTTTTTTCCTCCTGTAGTTTTTCCTTGCAGTCTCTGTATTTCTTTTCAATTCTTCTCAACTCATTTTGGACGGATTGCAGCTTAGCATTTATCGCTTGAACATTAGTTTCCTCTGCTACTGAATCTTTCAATTCCTTTTTGTTTTTGTATTTTCCATCTTCAACCTGAATAAAATTTATCAATTTATCTTGTCAGTCTAATTATTTATTTAACAAGCAAACTTTAAGCATATGTAGTATCGTCTTCTAAAGTTAAAAACATACATAGTAGATAAAATAATTTCTACAATTACAAATTTTTTAATGAAAATGTTTAATGTATATGTGAATATCAGAATACATGGCGTCAAATAACTCACCGTATTATTAACCTTTGACGATGAAGATGACTGACGATATACATCTTGAGATCCATTTGTACCTTTTGAGGAGTCCTTCAGCCTTTTCCACAAGTTTACTTTTTCAATAGCTTTTATTTGTAGATTCTGAAAAACGATAACTTTTTTTTAATACGCATACGTTTAATTCAATAGTAATTTATAATTAAATGAAATCATACATACACTTACATTCGATTTTCCGCTTTTGACATGACAGTACATTTCCGATATGTCTTTATTTTCTTTAGTTACTTGAACGCCAACTGGATCAGTAGGTTTTTCATAATTATTTATGCGATTAATGCAATTATTGTCTTCGGTTGAAAATACCTGTAATGAAGTTGATACAATTTGAATTAACAAATAAGTGATTTTTTTTCAAGTAGGCAAAATTGACTAATAATATATTATTTCATGTATTATTTATTGATTATATCACAGTGAAATTCTCGTTGAATACCTCGTGCGGAGATTTTTTTCTTTCAACTGTTTTGTCAAACGTTTTTCGAGAAGTTGTTTCATTCCCCTTGGCGATTTTTATGCTTGCTTTAATCGCTGAGTTTACTCTTTTCTGGTCTTTATTCTGTTGGAGAATATTTATTTGAAGCAATATAATGTAAGAACTGATCAATTCTAGAAAAAATTTTTACCATCTTCTCTTTATTTACTACAACATCATTTTTTCTGAGACCACTTGTTATTCTTTCTGTCCCACTTTCATCTGTAGTTACTAATTGTTTGTGATTTACTAATTTCTGTTTTTTTCCCTTGATGCTATTTTCCAACTCTTCTTCGTTCTCTATTATATGCGTAAAATATTTTATATATATCATATTATTCACAGTACTCATGAATGAGAGATTATCGAAAAACCGGCCGTCAGAGAACAAGATTGAAGTGTACACGACAATTCGCGCACGTTATCTAACAAAAAAGGTGATAACATGCTCAAGTATATAAACATTTTATTGAAGTCAATACCTTCTAAATACAAAATAGCTGCTTTCCCGTACGTGCCATCACGCTTTTGGACCAAATACTTTTTTGACGGATCGTAATTTGTACTAACAAAATGGTACTTGATTTTGCTGACAGGAACTCTCATCTTTGTTCCAAGATAAGAACCTTCTAAAAATTTCACGTATGCGAACATACTGTTAAACTAAAAATTATAAAATTACATATATATATATATATATGGTAAGCAAACTTATTGTGCTTATTGGAAAAAAATTATCAAATTCATTACCAAGATACCAATATAACCCTGTGACTGCTAGGGAGCTGCACGTACATATAATACACACCTTTGTTGACAGGTGCTCGTTCAACCTCAACAGGTTGGGGAATGCTACTTGTTAAATGAACTTGGCTAATAGCCAAGGGCTGACTGACAATGAAAAAAAAAAACATTGCAGTTTGTTTTGAAATTTCTTCGGGAAATTCGATTCTTCATTTGAGTATTATAGTTCTTGCATAAAACAAAACAACAGCAGCCGATGTCTAACAACACGTTGCTTACCAGGTATCTCAACCTTGGGCGAACAAACTTCTGGACGATGGTAAACTAGTAGAAAACACTCTTTGTGTTTATATTTGATCGCTCTTCCTCTCTTATTCATATGGTTATGTATCAGTGGGGAACGGACGAATGTCGAGTGACGAATGTAGACGCCTCCGTAGTCCGTGAGCTAGTGAGCTTCACGACGAAGCTATATATATATATCCTTACAGGCTAGCTAGCTCAAGCTAGCTCACTATACTCTACGCGCACTTCGCCGCCTGGCACGAAGCCTCGTACAGTTCAGGATTTCCCATTTGAAGTAGGGTACCATTTAGAAGTCTTTAGTGTAGGGTACGAGCCTTCGTGCAAGTAGGTGTCGACTAGCCCATGTGTCAGAATAGAAAGTGCTGAACTGAAAGTAGTAACGACAACACCAGCAGCCAGTCGTGTCCTCTTGCTCGCTTTTTTACGGAGCTAAACTGGCTAACCCGCTAACCGGCTGTATTGAGATCCGAACAACGATCGGAGTGGGGATAAGGTGACGCATATAGGCTAGCCTCCTGTCGAAGCTTAGAAAAACTGCCATCTTAGGTAAATTTACGCAGGCTATTGGCGCTGGCGGCGTTGTTCAGATTCCAATAAAGCCGTGGTTAAATGGCTCCCGAAGTATTCTCGGGAACGTCACGGCAGAACCATTGAGCCCACTAGTTTTAAACTTAACTTGGAATATAAATATTTCCAGTTAATGATTACTGTTTTTTGAAAGGTATGATTTTTTTTTTTTTTTTTTAAAAACAAAAATAGCTAATACTGTTAATATTGTCATACTTATTACAAAATTATCCTTATTCTATAAAATATTTATCATCCACAAACATTGGACACATAACTTATCTTTTTAACAATTAAAAATTATCCGCAGCACTTGTTATTAAAATGATGGACATCGAAACTAGTGATAGCAGCGATTCAGATGATATCACTAAACAGCCACGGAAAAGGTACAAGCAAGCTTTGTACGCCGATTACAACAAATTCAATGTGTCAGCTCAGACAAGAAAAAAATGGGAACCTGTAAAGTTGATAAAAACTGATAAAAGCAACGTACCTTCAACTGAGTCATGTAAGTTACGATAACTGGTACGAATAAAAGAAAAGAAAGGAGTATATGCTGTTGTATTTAAAAATATATTTTTGCAATACCATTAGAACTTAATAATAGAATAATTTCTCAGCATCAAACAGTGATTCCAATAATTTATCTAACAACTCGAGTGATAAAAATACTGGCATTTATAGCTCTGGAACAGAAAGGGACA
This sequence comes from Copidosoma aretas, assembly GCA_030522625.1. Lineage (NCBI taxonomy): Eukaryota > Metazoa > Arthropoda > Insecta > Hymenoptera > Encyrtidae > Copidosoma > Copidosoma aretas. The sequence continues at coordinate 8,847 of JAPYYV010009829.1, forward strand.
ATTTAAGTGCAGGTATGCAAATTTCTTATTAATTGTTACATCGATTGTTACATCACTATTTTGAATAACAAAATAGTAAAACATGTTAAATAATGAAATATAATAATTTAAATATGCACTACAATTTTAGAATTTAGTCATCTGAGTACAGACTGGAAGAGTAATCATATAAGTACTGAAGATGACAAAGTAACGGTAGACAACGAAATTAGCGATAACCAAAATTCTTATTTGAATTTTGATAATAATTATGAAGCTGAATTCAATGATGAGGAAGATGGCATAAGTATGAACTCTGATACTTATCATATCAACAATGATGATGATGATTATGATGATAATGATGGTGATAATGATAGTAATGATGACTCAGACAATAATTCGGATGGTAATAATAATAAACATAATGCATCTAGAAATGAAAATATTTTTAATACAATTATGTTTGAAAGGTCGAATTTAACAGTACGTGATGTTTTAACTTTGATAAAGGCATTTTCTTTGAAATTCAGTCTCAGTGATGTCAGTCAGAAGGAGCTGATAAATTTATTAAAAATATGCGCAGGCTCGAAATTCGATAATTTACACGTATCAACATGTATGATGAACAATGTGCTTTCAGATCAGAGAGATAACATTGCATACTATTATTACTGTTCGAATTGTTCTCAACATATTGTGATGTCCAGAAAAGGTTCTGAAAAATTGAGGAAAACTTACGTTGAATGTGATAAATGCAGTTTTGACAACAATATATCCCATGAAACGAGTAATTACTTTATAACAGTAGATCTGGCATTTCAGCTAAAGGTTTTGTTGGAGAATGACAACTTTTTTACAGAAATTCGAAACAATGTGTGCAAAAAGAACAGAAAAAAACAAATAAATGACCCTTTTGACATCAATGGAAGTGCGATAAATAATATTCTCATGGATTCCTTACAAAATAATGATTCTGTAATTTGGTTGACTTGTAACATAAACACTGATGGCGCTCCATTGACCAGAAGTGGAAAGAAAGGATTCTGGCCATTGCAGTTAATGCTTAATGACCTATCTCCAAAGGAAAGATTCAAAAATATTTTTTTGGTTGGTATCCTTATGGTGAAAAAAGAGCCTAAAAGTAATTTAATGGACCTGTATATGTCAGAATTTATAAATCAAGTGAACGCTCTGAACGATCAAGGAGTGATAGTAAATAAAGATGGTTCAACTTTTACATTTAAATTAGTCATTCACAGTTGCGTTGTAGATTCAGTGTGTCGACCTATTCTCCAGAATCGAGTGCAATTCAACGGGTACAGTGGGTGTTCTTGGTGCAATCAGAATGGGAAGTTTGTTTATAGTGTTAACGGCATAAGATATCCCTTTTCTCAAATGTGTGCACCTAGAACTGATGCTGCTCATAAAATAGATATAGAAAATGCTATTTCAGCAAACAAAATTATTAATGGCGTTAGAGGCTCTTGCACGTTGAATAATGTCCCTTACTTTGATATGATATGGTCCTTTTCTTATGACTATATGCATGGTCTGCTTCTTGGTGTTACCTTATACATATGGAATCAGTGGAAAAGTGGTAAATCTATTTATAAATTAGGTAAAAAAGAAATTGAAAAAATAGAAAAAATTTTTTTAACAATTAAACCTAATCAAGAAATTCATAGATTGCCAAGATCTGGAATCATTGTTGGATCCATCAGGCCTAAAGCTTCCGAGTTGAAATCTTTACTGTTATGCTACAGCTTACCTTGCCTCGAAGACATTTTATCTGAACCAGCAGTGCTTCATCATTCATTACTCGTGAAAAGTGCATTTACACTGTTAAAATCTGAAATAACACAGGATGAACTTGATAAGTGTGAAAAGGATCTTATAGTATATGTTGAACTCTGCGAAGAACTATACGGAGAAGGCAGTATGGTATTCAACATACATTCTCTCAAACACGCTTGTGAATCTGCAAGAAAGACTGGTCCACTTTGTTTAAACTCAGCATTTCCTTTTGAAAGCCAGATACACGAGTAAAAAAAGTATGTGAATGGTCCAAAAGGAATGGATTTGCAAATGAGTCGTAAACACTTGCAATCCATGATTTTCAAAACTGGTAGTAAGAAACACATGTCATCACCCTTTGCTGTAAAAAATTACTGTAGAGACTTATTTCTGCCTTCACGTTTGCAAACTCTTGTAACAGAAAAAGCAGTCAATGTAAATTTTGTTGGTGTTGGTGTTTTAACTTATTTTAATGATTCTAATACTTACTTGTCGTACAAGAAATGTATATTCAATGGAGTAGTTTATCATAGCACTAAGTATAAGAGGGTGCAGAAAACTGACGACACCAATGTCATGCTAATTTGTAAGCAATTTGGACAAATAGAAGAAATTTTTCATTTTTGCAATAACTGTATCGTACGATTATCAATGTATGAGATAGATGAAGGTAATCCTTTTCCAGGAGTAACTCATTTGTTCAGAATAAAAAAATTACCTAAAAGAATTATTTTTGACGTACAAATAGCAGATATCGAACAAAAAGTACATTACGTAAAAGGCCAAAAATCGGATTTCTTATGTGTTTTGCCGAATACTTTTGAAATTCAATAAACTATAGTTTATCATTTAAGATTCGTACATGATACTGAAGTTATTTTTATTTTGTAAATGCTCTGGTATTCCCAATTGTTTTGCATCTGAGATACTATTATGCATGCATAAAGATAAATTTCATGACGATGTCACTCAATATTAGTATAAAGGTATCTAAAATGTAATTGTGTACGTCATCCACGTTGTGTCAATGCAGACAATTAGGAAAATCCATATTTATTGGTATAATTTGTATCCTACTGATTTTTACACTGATTTTTATAGGATTTTTCCATCTATACCTAGAAATTATAAAAAGAAAGAATTAATTCTTATTTAAAAATGTGATATTAAATGAATCAAATGAAAAATTGTACACTTATCTGATTGACATTGATATTATTTGACTGTCTTAATTTTATTTTAACATCTACAACTAAGTATAGACAGTTCACGCATCCATCGGGTAAATCTTGATAAAAAGTAAACAATACTGAAACTACAGGACTAATACACGAGCTGTATCCGTATTAAATGCAGATCAAATGAACAATATATATTTTTTTAACGAAAATGCGATACTTGTTAACAGTGCGGATTGAGATCGATTCAAGTCAATTATAATTTAATGAACCAAATAATTATAATCCTATTATACCCATGTACTGCATGCATGTATAGTGCACAGTTATTAGGTGTAGGAAATGAGTTACAATATAAAATCTTACAAATAGACGGTCAAACATTTAATACACTACACTTTTTGTTGAAAATAAAACGCGAATCATAATTATATGCGTGCAATATGAGTTTTTGAGGTTACGTTCAAGATAACTATTTATTTACGAATCAATACGCGCCCTGACAGTAATAATCATTCTTCCCAATGAGGCCTGAATCATAATTTGATGTCCATATAGCACTCTGGCTGCGTAAATTTCTCCTTAGAAAATGATATAGGGTGATATTTATGGCCTACGCGTTTCTCTCGATGTCGAGCGTACCACGAGCAGTCAGCAGACTAAATATATATGCGCATTTATCCAATAAAATCAAAACAAAAACTGCTATTAAAGTCGATTAAAATAGTATATGATGAAAGTGGTATTGAAGTCGATTAAAATAAGTACTAAAAACTGTTATATAAGTCGATTGGTTAAGTATAATTAAAAATGCCTATTCAAGTCGATTTACTTGAATGCTACTTTTTACTATTCAAGTCAAGTTAAAACATAATCGATTAAAAGTACATTTGAAGTCGATTCATTTTCAATCGACAAAATCCACCAAGTCGATTGGATCTATTAAAGTCGATTTAAGTCGATTCAAAATGAATTGACTTGAATAGACTTCAATCGGTTTCTACGAGCAGGGTATAGCTGAAAATACATGTATACGTGCAGAGTTTTGATACAACTATATTTTTAGCTGTATTTTTAGCTGTATTTTTAGCTGTTTTTTTAGCTACTTTTACAGCTGTTATTTCAGGTAAAAATTTATTTAAAACGTTTTTGAAATAAAAAAAATTTGTTTGCAGAAAATTTTTTCCGTTCAAA
>JAPYYV010009830.1:0-11691 GCA_030522625.1 Copidosoma aretas
TATTTTTGGCTAATCTAAAAAAAAAATACATACTTTGCGAAAAACTAACCTACAATTGAGACTTGGTTTTAGCTGTGATATAGGTAAAATAGCTCAAATTAAATGGTTTCATCAGAAAGAGCAGCTCAAAATTTATCGATCCATGTATTTTTATTATTTTTTTACTCACTTCTCTTGGATCTTAAGTGAGTTGAAAAGAACAAGTATTATGCGAAAATAGCGTCACGAGCGTCGGTCGGGTGGCCCGCTTGGCTTGGACGCTCCCATATATCTTTCCTCATTTTGTATAAAAATGTTGTTTTGATGATGATTTACCACTCTACCTTGCGGTAATCATTTAATAGCGCTTTTTTTAAGTGGTTCCTGATTCGGGTTTATAACATTAATAATATTGCCGTAAAAATTAATGGTAGATATAATACTTATAAATAAAATTACCTTTTTGGCCCATTGTGACATTAAGGTGAATAGATCACATCTACTTTTTTTAATTCATTCATTAACATGTAAAAACTATTATTCAAAGAGGTAATTGACCTTATTAAATTCAATTTTGTAGTAGGTAGTTGTTCTATTATATAATATATTGTAACTGTTTATCGTGTCTAACTGTTATCTTCACAGACTTTTTCCTAAACTATATTTTCAAAAATCTATTGTCATTTAAATATAGTTGCATAAAAATATTATTTGGATTCTTGCATCTTGAGATTGCATCTAGAGATTGCTATTCAAATAAAGACCAATTTTATCAAAACTTTGACCTTAAGATTTATCTATCGTCATTAAAAACGCTAAAATACGAGGAAATCGTTTTCTGTATAAAATACAAGCTGAAGAAGAATTATTTCCAGAACATAATGTTATACGCGGTATGAAATCTTTAGTACCAATTTTTTCACCTGTTATAATTTCTGCTTCAATATTATTCGAAGAAAGATTCCAAGAACAGCGATAGATGTAATAAACAGTCAAACTTGTTTCAAGGGCAATACTACGAAGAAGAAAAGATGTTGACTAATATTGTTTGACTTTGCTCTTGTATATCTGAGTATGTTTTGACTGAAAAAGGACTGTCTACGTGCAGTCGAAACGTCGTCAAAGAAAAAATAAATTGAACAGTACTGCCCTAAAAACAAGTTTTATTATTTATTCTGCTTCAATATTGAATTTACATAATTTCGATATTCTCAATCTTGTACGATTGCAGAGCCCATCATAACTATTTGAATTTCTTATTAAAATTATAATTGCTTCGATTTTTAAATTTAATATATGTAGTGAAAGACCTGCTCGAATATTCTTCAAAACTTCCATTTAAAAATTAACGTAAATGTCACCGACGGATTTGTCAACACGTTTGTGACTAGCATTATTTATACTCTTATATGTTATAATAATCTCTTTCATATTATTTATAATTTTATCATTTGAAAAAATGTATATTCATTATAAGTTGTTAATATTGCACTATTTAACGTTATTAAAGATGTATTTCCAAATATTTTTGAACATACATAAAAAGTAATCTTATTTTCAAGAATATTGAATGATTTAATTTATCGATCTCCAATTTTCAAAAATAATTGTAAAAATCTTTTGTCCATTGATCGCATGTTCATTTGTAATTTATTAATATTAAACAAATTCCGTTATTATACGATTTAATTAGTTTAAAAATTATCATATTTCTGTCTCTATTTTTGAATACAAGTAAAATTTAACGGAAATCCCCACCTAAAACTATCAATTAAATTCCAAATGGTTTATTATTGCCTCACAAATCATGTAAGGTTCAGTCAACTATTTTTAGTGCTCTTTAGAAATTATTAAAGCGTCGTCAATATCACTTCCAAAAGGTATGACAAGTCATAGGACTTTTAAATTACACAGGCCCAGAAAAAAAGAAGTATCTAAATTGGGGCCGTAAAATCTGTTTTCTTACGTACTTTTTGGCACTAAATCCGAATACCAAGTCAGAATGGGGGATTTCGCAGGGAAATTTTGAGTCAATCGCTGTTTAAAGTCAGAAAATTCAGAAAACCAGTCTAAAACACCTTATCCATCATGTTCAAATGCTTAATGTGCAATGATAATTATTATCTTCTTTTTCAGTATACAAAAGGAACAGACTTTAAGTATTTCCATGAAACGGGTTGAAAAAAAATTACAAATTCTGATGACCCTAATGCCCCAGCTGGCCGTAGGCTTATGCCTTAATATATTTCATTCAATTTTTCGATCGTTTACGTATCTTTTTATCCTCGAAAGATCTGCGTAGGAGGTTTCTCTTACGTTTATTACTTTTCTTCTCATTCGTTCCCCTTTTTAATGTCCAGCAAAAGTCAGCCATCATATTAATATCCCACCGTCCTTGATAATGTCCCTCCATCACTTTAATATCCTGATAAAATCGTTCACCTTGCTCTTCGCTGAGATCTCCAAGATTTTCTAGGAAAGAGCCCAGGTGAGAGTCAAAGAAATATAGTTTAAAATTTATGAGACATCCTAATTCTCGGAAACTCTCTGTCATATTCTTCACAATTTTTTGATATTGTTCACTCTTGGTGTTTTCAAGGAAATTTTCCACAACATCTTTGAAACCAAGCCATGCTGTTTTTTCAGCAGCGGTCATAGTAGTCGCAAAAGTTTCATATCTCAATAAAATACAAATCTGTGGTTCATCAAATACACCTTGTTGGACTTTAGCATCCGAAAACTTAGGGAAGGTGCGCTTGATATTTCCAAAGCATTGCCCTTTCTTGTCTAGAGCATTAACAAACTGTTTCATCAATCCTAATTTAATATGTAAAAGAGGCAGAAGAATATTACTCGGCTCAACTAATGGCTGCTTTATGACATTCTTTGAACTAGGCTGTAAAGATGTTCTAGGTTTCCATTTCTTTTTAACGTAATGGTTTTGTCGATCTCAGCTATCTCATTCACACAAGAAACATGGATACTTCGTTAATCCTGACGGCTGACCCAGAATCATTGATAAAATTTTCAAATCCCTGCAAATAAACCATTTGTGCTCTTCGTGATTGAATTTTCTCAATACTATTTCTATGTTTGTATATTCTTCTTTTAATACAGTAGAGTGAGCAACTGGAATTAGAGCAAATTTATTGGAATTATGTAATAAGACACCCTTGAGACTGCTTGTGGAAGAGTCTATGAACAACCACCACTCATCAATTTTATAAGCGGCTGGTTTCAGTTTATTAATTAACCCTACTACATCATGACAATAAACTAGATTAGAGTCTTAAGTGAAGAAACTCCTGTACTCTTCATCTCTATCGTGATAAAACGTCACTTAAGTTCTTTGGGTCATCATATTTCTTGATTTTAAACCTGAATCCAGTAATTCAGCTGATTCTTTGGATAACCCAAGTTTTTTATCGAATTGAGTTCTTTTTAAGAATACTTTTTTACTTTTTTCTTAGATTTTTGGTCGTATGAAATGAACTCGTCTTAAGAATTTTTTTCTACTTAATCTTATTTTTCTTCTTCTTCTTCTCCGTCTTCTTCGTCTCCGCTTGATTAATTGCTAACTATTTATGTTTCTCTATCGCCATAGGTGGATAAATCACTATTATGTGACTATCACTATTTTTTTCTGAAGTAAATGTTAGATTCAATATATCTTGTTGATTGACTGCAGATCACTCAGACCTCAATGGTGCGTATAATATAAGAAGAAGAAGAAGAAAAATAATAAAAAGAAGAAGATTCTGGAAATAAGTTTATGCCATACGACCAAAAATCTAAGAAAAAAGTAAAAAAGTATTTTTAAGAAGACCTCAGTGATTTTATAAAGAACTTGAGTTCATCCAAAGAATCAGCTGAATTACTGGACTCAGATTTGAAATCAATAAATATGTTGACTCAAACAAGCCAAGTGATATTTTATCACGATAGAGATAAAGAGTACAGAAGTTTCTTCACTCAAGACTCTAATCTAGTTTATTAGATGTAGTAGGGTAAAATTATATATTTAAACCAGCCGCTCATAAAGTTTATGAGTAGCGGTTATTCATAGACTCTTCTACAAGGAGTCTCAAGGGTGTCTTATCGCACAATACTAATAAATTTGCTCTAAATCCTAGTCAAGCACTACTGTATTGAAAAAAGGATATAAAAACATAGAAATAGTATTGAGAAAACTAAATTATGAAAAGCACAAATGGCTTATTTGCGGGAATTTGAAATTTTTATTAATGATTCTGGGCCAGCCGTCAGGATTTACGAAGTATCCATGTTTCTAATTTGAATGGGATAGCTGAGATCAACGAAACCATTACGTTAAAAAGTGATGGAAACCTAGAAAATCTTTACAGCCTAGTTCGAAGAATGTCATAAAGCAGCCATTAGTTGAGCCGAGTAATAGTCTTTTGCCTCCTTTACATATTAAATGAGGATTGATGAAACGGTTTGTTAATCCTCTAGACAAGAGAGGGCAATGCTTTGGATATATCAAGCGCGCCTTCCCTAAGTTTTTGGATGCTAAAGTCCAACAAGGTGTATTTGATAGACTACAGACCTGTATTTTATTTAGAGGTGAAACTTTTGTGACTACTATGACCGCTGCTGAAAAAACAGCATGGCTTGGTTTCAAAGATGTCGTGGAAACTTTCCTTGGACAAACTAAGAGTGAACAAAATCAAAAAATTGTGAAGAACATGATAGATAGTTTCCGAGAATGAGGATGTCTCGTGAATCTCAAACTACATTTCCTTGACTCTCACTAGACTCATTCCTAGAAAATCTTGGAGATCTCAGCAAAAAGCAAGGTAAACGATTTCATCAAAATATTAAAGAGATGGAGAGACGTTATGAAGGACCGTGGGATATTTATATGATGGCTGACGTTTGATGGACATAAAAAAGGGGAACGAATGAGAAGAAAAGTAATAAACGTAAGAGAAATCCCCTACGCAGATCTTTCGAGGATTAAAACATACATAAACGATCGAAAAATTGAATGGAATATATCGAGGCATAAGCCTACGGCCAGCTGGGGCATTAGGGTCATCGGAATTTGTAAGTTTTTTTCAACTTGTTTAATCGAAATACTTAAAGTCTGTTCCTTTTGTACAGTGAAAAATTAGATATAAATGATCCTTGCACACTAAGCATTTAAACATGATGGATAAGGTGTTTTCGACTGATTTTCTGAATTTTCTGACTTTAAACAGCGATTGACTCAAAATTTCCCTGCGAGATCCCCCATTCTGACTTGGTATTCGGATGTAGTACTAAAAAGTACGTAAGAAAACAGGTTTTACGGCCCCAATTTAGATACTTCCTTTTTTCTGGGCCTGTGTAATTTAAAAGTCCTATGACATGTCACACCTTTTGGAAGGGATATTGTCGCAATCTATATCCTTGACATGATATAATCTTTTTTCTTTGAGATATAAAATAATAAATTAAAGTCTTGTACAGAAAAATTTTTCCTGATTCTCCTGGACCATGAATAAAAAAAGTTGTATTACTACTAAAATATACAGATTTGAAAATGTGTTCTTGTGTTTTATTCAATTTTCCATATAGATTATTAAATAATTTTTTTTTAATTTCAATTTAGTCATTATTGTTATTTACATCTAAAGTAATAGTCTCTGAAATAGGTAGATCAAAATTTTTACAACATTTGTTTTCTAATTCAAACATTTCATTTAAATGTACGAGCTTGATTTTCTTTATATACTTGAAAGTCTTCTGTATACTTCCTTACAAACATTTTCCAGATTTTACCTCTTTTAATGTTTTCTGCAAATAAAAACCATGCAAAAAGTTTTCTTAGTGGATTTAGTAACATAACATGGCTGCTTCCTTGAAAATATTTAAAATTTGTGGATTTATTTTAATTAAACCCATTTTATTTGAAGTTTCTTTAAAAGTCTCATATTCTTTGCCTTTATATGTCTTTTAATCTCAAAAACAGATGCAACTCTGTTTTTTTATTTAATATCAATTTTTCGTAGAATATTTCTCAATCTTTTGGAGAAATAACATTAAATCGGCCTATTGCAGTATGTTTCTTCCAACGTTGTCTTTTTTGTCATTTTTTAATCGTTTTGTTAAAAGTATAATATTCTGGAATATTAACGTGTTTTAAAGTTTTAGCAAAATAATCTATTTTATTCAATTTAACCCATTTTGTAAGTTGTTTTTTAAACTTATTTACAGATTGAAACATTTTATTTCAATCGAAAATTATATTCTGTTTATTTTCAAGATGGACTGATAAATTTACTACACAATGGCTTCTACCGTAGATGTAACACTTGTAATCTCCACACGGCTCCCATTGGGCTAAAATATCGTGCATCGATGTTTTATTGAATTCCATCATGAGCGTCATTTTCTGAATTTAGTTTTTTTTGTATCTTACATAATTCTCTGTCGTTGCCTTTGTAAATATAGTTTTACAAATATTTTATGCTTTGTATCGATGCACCACATTGAACATTTATATTATATTTGTATTTTATTAATATAAATTTATCGTATGGTACCATCATTGAATTGTCAACTAAAATTTTTTAATTACTATTTTTAATTCTGTATAGATTGTTGTATAAAACATCATTTTCTCTTCATTTTCTACATAACCATTTTTTTACATATTTGTACTGTCACAAAAGTTTTCGGGAATCTTTTTTAACAATTTTTTTTTTTTTTTTTACACACGGACTATATACATTATGGGGACCATTAACCATTTGTTCAATTACAAATTTTTTTAATATCTTGTCATTTAAAGGAATTTGAGCACCAATATAATTATCAAGATTATCAGGTGTTATAATTTTATTGTCAGGTTGCAATGTTACTAATGTATGAGCATGCGGCAGCCTTGTTATTGGAACTCAATAGTATAAACGTATGATATGATTTTGTTAGAATAATTATATTTTGTTATTTTGTCTAAAATAAATTTTAATTTTGTGCAAAACAATCGCAATGTTATATTTGGTACATCATTCGGCAATGTATTCTTCGGAAAATTTTTAATACATCTTTAATTTCTTTCCGTTTTGGATTACACGTGACAGTTATGAGCAAATCCGGTCTACCTTATTTTCTCGTGATAGCCATTGCATCTTGATAATGCTGTTGTATTTATTGGTTGGAGGTAAAATAGAAAATATAAAGGTTTCCAATCTTTTCTTTTGTTTAAAAATTTTGTGCAATGTTTGATGCTCGATATAAAACATGATTTAACAAACCTAAATAACATTTAATCTGTAAATTTTTTTTATTATTCCTTAGATAGTTGATACGATTACTTTCTACAACTTCTTTCTACAACTGTTGTCTGTTAAAAGGCTTAGTATTCCCTAAACTATTTCAACTATTAGGTGTTGCATGAGAAACTTGACCTTGTAATTTTAAAATTATGCATAGCCTTTTTTTAATGTATAATATTAGCATTAAATGATGCAAAAGAAAATGTATTATTGTGATATCTTATTAATTTTCGAAAATTATTGTCATGTAACAGTAATTATTCAACGACTCGTCGTATTTGCTTAATGGAGGTAGAATAATTTTCTTCTTTTTTACAGCAATACTTTTGGCTCTCTTCTTTCCAAAAAACAGCAAAACGAAATGGAAACTCAGAACTCATTTCTCCAAAATAACTAATTTCAGGTAAAGTTTGTTGCTATAATTTAAGTCTTTCATTGTATTTTTTTTTTATTTGAATTTCAAAATAATTTTCATTTTTACGTTTTTAACATTTTTTAACATCGTTATCGGAAGGATTAATTTTTTTGGAATTTTGGAAATTTTTGTTGATATGTTACTATTCAAATTGCTTTGATTTTTATTTTGTAAAGTTTCTGCTGAATAGTGAACACAAACTTTTGATTGAAAACAGCAGCATTCACATATGTTACAATAAGAACAATTATGTTTGGTATTGAGATGATACTAAATCTTTACCACTTAAAGAATTTCCATAAATTATATTAATAATTCTAGAAACGACATTTAAATGAGTGTTATAAATATCAACAAAACTTTTAACTTGGATCTTATGACCACAATTTTTGTTTTTACTCATGCAGTAATAATAATCGAATTTGATATAAATAGAATCATAAAAATCATTTTTTTAAATGAAGTTCTTATAATTTTCCCATTTATTAATAACATTTTGAACTATTTATAATCATTTTTTTATTTAATAATATTAATCCTCGTATAGAAATAACGAAAAACATTAAAACAATCAATTTCTATCTTCTAATACTTTTCTTTTTTAATAGTTAGAAACATTCGCAATATCAAGATTTTTTAATTTATTTTTAGTTTTTTTTTGTTTATTTTATAATTTTTGTATTTGAACTCTTCATTTTAAGAATAATTTATCATCATTTAAATAATTTTTGACTTAGCTTTGGATGGATTTATTGAATTATATCCTTCTTAAATGATTTCGCAATCGTTGTAGTCTAAAATATCATAATGACCAGAATCTATAATACCGCTTAACAGTAATATTAAGTATATTGTCACTTAATGGATTATCAAAAACCTGATTTCCAGTTTGAAAAATAACTTCAAGATAAATGTCATAAATATTGACAAAACTATGTATTTATATTTTAGTACTATAACTACCATTTTTGATTACGTAATTATAATAATCTAAGATACTTTCAATGAATTTATTAGAATTATTTATAAAAATAAAATTATTTAAGTCATTGCAGTTCTTCTCAATATTTTGCACGATTTTTGGATGGATTTCCTTATAATTATTTTGATTCCCATACAAAATGAACAAGAAACATCTAAATAAACTTTAACCATCTTCAATTGTCATATTCGTAGGCTTATTCATTCAAATTTATAATGATTTTAAAAATTATTTATAAACGTGAGCCAATTCAAAGACTTTATAAAAAAAAGCAAAATAAAAAACAATTTTTCGGAAAAAAAAAGATTTTTCCTACCTAGGGCAGAAAGTGCGGCAGAGCATTTCTGTCCTTGGGACGCACTATCTGCCCTTGGCCGAAAATTTCTTTCTGCCTTAGGGCCAAAAGTAATTGGCGGGCCGAATATCTGACCACGGGCAGAAAATTGCACTTTCTGCCCTCGGTATAAAAAATGTTGTTCTCACCTCGGGCATAAACATCCAACAACTGCGCCCTTTGGGCATGGTAGTCGTATTTTCTGCATTAGGTAGGAAATGTACTATTCCGATTGAAAGTTATTGTATTTTGTACAAATAATTTTGAATTTTAAATACACCAATTTTAAATATACGATCCTAAAAATTATTAAAAATATAATTTAATAATTTAATTAATTAATGAATATTTTTATTCTTACGTAAAAAACTGCTTTTATTTCCTTACGATTCTTTCACGTCTTCTAATTAAATGTTCTGAAAAATCACTTATATCGATCCAAAGTAAAAGTAAAATTTTTTTTCTTAAAAAAGCACAATGATAAAACAAACAAAAACTATTGGCTCATATAATCATATCACTATTCATAAATTATTTAATCTTCCGGTTTCATTTTTACATGAGGAAACCTTTTTCTGAAATCAAAACTTATGATGTTTAGAACAAATAAGATATCTGAAAATTATAAAAAACTTCTTGTGTACTTTTTATAGAATTATTATTATTTTTTTGAATCCTCAAACTCTCACCTTGTTTAACTATATCTCCAATGCTCTCAATTTTTACTCCACTTTCTATTGTCATACTATCAATATCATTTTTTAATAAGTTCAAATCTAATTTATGAAAACCATTAGCAAGAACTCTATATTACTTATCATTATTTTTTTTATTTCTTTTAATATAAGTATTTCTTGAAAATCTTTTAATTTTTGGTACATTTTTGTTCATATCATTTAACAATGAAATAGGTACAAATATGCGTATGAGATGAAGAAATATTTACTAATCTATAAAACCAATATTGTTTAAAATGACTTCAAAGTTATTAATTTTTCTTGGATTCACAGTTTTTAATACATTAAAAGTTTAAAATAAAGTAATTTCTGAATAACCGTTAATATTTAATTTAAAGGGTGCATTTACTTTTCAATAAAATTTTGGATCTTGCGCAGTTGCATTATCTCAAAGAATTTTCTTAAAATACAATTAAAATATTTCTAATATATAGTCGTACATCAATTAAATGTCTATAGTGAAAATATTAACTCATCATTTGTATTTTTTGTAAAAATATAAAAATATTTTTATTAAAAAGGTGCATTGCATGCGTGACACATCACTGTTATTCAATATGTACTTAGAGATTTTTAAACTCTAATCGGTTTTTCTTTATTAAAAAAATATTTTTCTTGTACTATTTCTTCCGCGTAACCAATAACGGAGCTATAAATATTATTGTATTAGAAAACTTTTTTGGAAGATTACACTTTCTCTAACTTCATGTTTTAAAATTTAAACACTCACGCGCTTTGATCTCTAATTTTTAATTTTGTTAAAGTATCAGATGCGGTAAAATGTATGGTTTTCTGTTTTTTCGAAACATTGTTCACTATATCTTTATTAGTTCTTTTTTTCATAATAGCAAATTTCCAAAAAGCTTTTGTGCAAGATAAACGTTACAGTTTTTAGAAATATGCATCTTTATCTCTTATTTATATTTATATTAGAGCTTACATTAATTAAAATATCATGAAACACAAAGCAGTTATAATCGATTTAATAAATTACTAACAAAAAAATACTTGATTACTTATTTCAATTCATAATTTTTTCTAGATTTGTTTCTAGCACTATTTTACAAGACATACTCAATAAAATATGATAACCTTTATACAGTAAAAAAAACTATACCTTTAAATGCTGACAGTCTAATTGCCGATCGCTTTTGTTCAGTGCACGGTGCACAATGTTTGGTACGAAGTGCACTCTACACCATCCCATGTTGTTTAATTAGACGGTACAGCAATGTATCAAATATGAAATAAATGTAGCCCTTAGATAATAGAAGTTTTTGTTGGTATTGTTAAATACTATTTCAAAGAGATTGAGGAGAAAGATTAAAGGAGCACTAAGTCATTTTTCTATATCCATATTGATAGCCGACCTTTAACTCTTCAGATTACTATGAGAGAGTTAAGGGACACTCGTTGAACACCTACAATACCAAATCCACTTTCTAGTAGAAACATCTACTAAAGACAATACTATACATGTGTCCTTATAGATATGACATTTCGTTTTATTAAAGTACCGTGAAAACAAATAAAACGATCATTAATAGAAACATTCGTAGTTTCAGGTACATTTTCCAACCATAAAAAATAGTAAAATAAGTAAAAAGAAAGTTAAATAAATAATAATAGAGTTAACAGAAAATCTTATTTCAAAGTATGTCACTATCATATTAAAACTTACAGAATTGTAGGTACTTTTTCGGAATTCCCCCCCCCCCCAAAAAAAATCATACTTTTTTTGGTTTAAATGATAGTTTCTTAACAGTACAACAATGTTTTGAACAAATTTTGGTGTAGAAATAATTTTTTTTATATTAATATTTTTATTATTACCTGAAACTACTGGGTAATCACACTGATGACACGAGTATCATATCCGGGGGCACTCTGCGCTGCTTCACCAAATTTTTTTTTGACTTCACAAAGTATGTATTTATACTAAATCGAGGATGCTGGACACG
>JAPYYV010009832.1:0-35599 GCA_030522625.1 Copidosoma aretas
TAGGAATCGTATATCTACTATATTCTTCCAAAAAAAATCTAGCCGGTTATTTATGTTAGCAAGAAAGGCCTACTACGAGATTCTGTCAGAGTAATTATTTGGCAGAATTCGTCATCGATACAGCTGTCATAGGTACTGTGACTAATGAAAAACTCAACTGTACTGACCGCTTAAATGTCCTTTGATAGTCAGAATGCTGAATCTCCTGATATAAGCAAACAGGCACTTACAATACATGGTATAGCAATAATTATTTGAAAGGACCTGGGTAAAAGATATACCCACTCCTGAAAGAAAATTTATTCCTAAAACGGCGCTTCAAGTCTAAAGATCAGGTTTCAAAAGTATTTTTATTAGATATTCAAGATCGAATGAAACTCGCTATAATTCGTATGCAAAACAGCAGCAGCCGATACGAAATTACATACTCTAAGACACAAAAAAATCTCCTAATAACTCGAAATTAAGAACAAGAATATGATAAATTTTAGGAAAACTAACTTATTTTGATAGACAATGCTTTGAAAGTGAGAATTTCGGTATTTGGGCAAGTGTCTACTAAGTTGTGCCTTAATCCTCACTTACTTTTTTTTTTTAAATGAAATGAATAAATGAAAAAAATAAATAGAATTTTTTTTTGTTCTAAAAATACTGTTATAAAAATGATCTGCTTGACTACGAGGAGTTTTGTGCAATATCAATAAGACATGTGATAAAACAAAGAACAACCAAAATTATAATTGCCAAATAATATGCTCGTCCCAGGATTTCTGACTCTCAGGAAGGATAGAAGTACAGGAATAAAAGAAAGAATCGTAATCTTAGAGGTAAAAATATTTTTTGCAGATTCTAATTTAAATTTACTGGACGCCTCTGTTAAACTTTGTGGTATACAAATCAATAATACACACCCTGTGTTTGAGTTGATCGCATGCTATAGAACTTTAGGTTAAAATCATTCGCATAACCAATGGGATCATCTTGCACGATACATTTAAAACAAAATCTCAATTCTTGATGGAGATTTTGTGTCGTACAACACAGCCTGAAACTGCGATAAAACTGATACTTTCGGCGAGATGTTACATAATGTTATTAATGCGTATAATCGTATACATCATAATAGTAACGCACTTTTATATATGGACATGAGCGTGATTATAGATTGAATAGAGATCTGGTTTGATCCACGGCTGATATTGCGGATAAGATTAATGCTGATTGTATAGTTTGGGGTTGAAATAATTTTGCACTTCTTATTAAATACTCCACTGAAATTACTCATCATATAAAAGAGGTTTTCAAACGATGTACCGATCCTACAGATTGACATAATTTTAATACGCTCTTCCACGATTCTATAGCAAAATTTTACTCTTCTGATTGTAACATGCTAAATTATACTGAAAATTATTTTTTTTTTACTACAATTATCATCGATGCAGATAAATCAAGCATAGTTAAATATATCTAATTGTGGCCAAATTCTTGTCTTAAACTGGCGAAGAATCCTGTTGCCTGGTTGGATGTCTATTGCAATAAGGCAAAAAGACTTTGCATTGCTGCTTTTAAAAAATAAAAGTTTTTTATTATTTTAGATTACTTGATACCATACAAAAAATTTTCGGCTACACCTTAAAAGTTTTTCAAAAGAAAGAAGAAAAAGCATTTTCGAGATTTTTTCGGCTCTTTCTAATGTTACTATAACTATACGTACGTATGTAAAATACTGAAAAATAGTTAGGTATAAACATAGGAGGAGAATTTAACAATGAATTTACACATTAAGCAAAAACTAAAGCAAGCTTTAGATAAAATATGCCCTCTTCTAGCAAAGACTAATAAAAACTTTATTCTTCTATCCAACAAATTTTTTTTTTTTTATGAAATTTTTAATTTGTTAGAATTCAATTCTACGGTGAACAAAAAAACTTATATCTTTACCAGGCATAGACGAAATCAAGTACTTTATACCTAAAATTTTTCCTTCCTAATATAAATTTGTATTACTGGATGGATTCAATATAATGTATTTAACTAATGTTAACCCAGGCAGTTTAGACGATTACTAGTCATTTTCCCGTACACCTACATCCATTGCAATGAAGAAAGCGATAAAACTGATCTCCATCCAAAATAAAAAATAGCATTACCATCTTTTGTAGGCTTATTTAAACATACTTCTTTGGTGATAAATATAAGACGACTTATAAATGTGTGCATCAATAAGGAGTCATTAGCCCTCTGTTATACATAATCTATGCTTCAACAATTTTAGATAGCCTGCCAAAATGTATATTGATAACGTCTAATATAAGGTACGATTTTTTTTTAATAAAAATTTTATATTGTTCAGAATGTATGTATTTACATTAAATTTGTAAGTTAATTCTTATTTTTTCATTTTTATCGTTATGAGTAAGATTATATTTTTGCGGCTAGATTAGTTGTCCAAATCAACCAATAGCACAATAATATTATTGATGTAGAGACACCAATGAGATCGTATTATACACTCGCTCTATGTAGTTACTAGCATACTGCAGCCTGCAATCTGTCCACATCGCTCGCTCGTAGAGTCAAGTTGCTGTGTACGCCTGTATATAGTGACTGGCAAATGGTTCTTGTGCTTTTCATTTTCATTTGTTCTTTACACTTTTTCCGCAATTATAATATATATGGCGATAAAGCCTATAGGATTATATTTAGGTTTTTTTTCAAGATCACTGTTCAGCCTGTCGGTGCCCATCACGTTTTTGTGTACGCCTACATAAATATGTAAGGCGTCTCGTTTAAGCCAAATAAAGTGACATATTGTGGTATATAAAAGAAAGAGTAAATTTGATTTTGTATCCTCTTTCCTAACTGTATACGTCAATATACTTAAAACACTTAAAATACAGTTCACTTATAAAATTAAAGGATTTAATCGTAAACATTGTCCTTCGAGCCAGATATATGGGGGAGAGACAGTAAGAGGTCCTTCATTGTGCTGAAAAAGATTTCCCCAACGTACTTATTATGCATCTTATCCCCCATCTTCCTCGGGTATATCTGCTCATTTGTATCTGGCACCCGTTGAAAAACCTTGACAATGTTATCGTTGCTATCAAAACCATTTATGACATTCTTGTGATAGATTTCAATCTTGGCCAAGGATAACGAAAAAGAAGTTACTTAAAGATAAGGGGTTATGCTTTAACTGTCTTGGTTCGCACCAGGTTGTGGACTGCACTTCCATGAGTCGATGTCTAATTTGTAATCAGAAATATCAGACAGTAATGCATTAGGGTACACCTTCAGAATCATCTAAATCTGCAAACAGCACGTTTATTAAACATTAGGAGGAAGATCAAAGCGAAAAATCAAAGGGCTCAGACACAGCAAGGGTAAATATGCAATATTGTAGTACATGTGAAACCTCTAGTATCTCACTTTCCATAGTGTGGATATATATGACTGGTTCTAACGGCTCAAAGGTGTTGACTAGGGTCTTGGTTTATTAGTTTTTTCAGAGCTCTTCGATTTCAAAATCCCTTGTGGATTTATTAAAGCTCAAATAAAGAACTTTGAATACATCCTTTTAAGGCGCTAGATATCAGTTGTCTATTGTGTCGCGGTCTTCTGTTACTGTCGTCATAAGACCATTTTTAAATCTGCATTTAGCTATAAGCTGGAAGCTCTAGGCGTACCAAAAATATCTTTGTATATGCCCCCGGTTGGTAGTTGTAATATAAACATAAATCTTTTTTGTGATCTTAATTTAGCAAATCATGATTTTTTAACATTAAAAAAAATTGATATGCTATCAGATGCTTTAGTTTATGCTGGCACAATAAAATGTTATGTACGTAAGGGTGCAGTTGATAAACGCATCGCTATTTTCTCAGGACCCATACTGGTAATTTCTGGTAAGAAATCAAACAGGTACCTTGTATTTATCTGCACTGAATCCAATTATTTAGAAGATCTGGATTAAAGGTTTTGAAAAGTTAAGGAGCCTCCTTTTATCACTCCGACTTTGATCCCATTAGAAGTATTATGTTAAACATTCTTTAAAAATACCTTTTACGGTCTTTTAAAGATGATCTAAAGTTACTTGAATATCAGAAATTGAGGTCCTATCAAGTGGCTCTCAACATGGTAAAGCCTTTGAAACAAAGATTTCAAAGCAACCTAAAACTACAGAAGGCCTACATTTCATTTATTAAATGAATATTCAGAGCTTGAACATATAAGGCCATTAAAAAACTCTGATGAGGCTGTTTTTTTTTGCCATATCATGGAGTAATGAAGGAAACTAGCACTACCACTTAATTGCAAGTAGTATTGACCAGTTTAGTTGAGTAGTATTTACCAGGTCAGTTCGTTCTCTAGGCGGTTCATCGGTAGATATTTTTTCACATGCTGGAAGAAATGTGGTAACTAATTTATTTGATATCGTAATGAAATGGGGATTTTAACAGTTCGTTTTTACTTTGGACATGGAAAAAATGTTCTAACAAATCAGAGTCCATGCTAATAATCACCATCAGGCAATATTATGACGACCTGATAGATCTTTAACGGTTAAAACTTATTTGCTCACGGCAGGGACTTATGGTATGGCTATTTCCCGGTTTCTTGCAACAGGTAGACGGTTGATCATTCTGCTCCTCATCCCATAGCTTCTTAAATTAAACCATAGGATTTTTTTGTAAGCGATTGTCTATCAGGAGGTCACTCCGAAAGTAGAGCTAAAACAAAGTGTAACGAGATATTTGAGTTGTAAAAAAAAAGTATTCCCTTACGTTAATTGGCGTTGAATACCTTAAAGGTCGAGGAAATTTCTGTGCCTAGACTGCGCTGAGATCCCGCCGCCGATGTCTTTTTATTTCATGTAGATCCCCTAGGGTTACGAGCTAAATAGACCAAGGGTGCTTCTTTCTTTCAACTTGCTACATTTTATGACCTGTTCGGCTTATTATCTCCCACTATTGTTTTGCGTAAAATTGTATTTCAGTCACTTTAGATTTTAAAATTGACTGGGATTTAATGCTGTTGCCCATGTGCAGGAGATCTAGGTACGATGTCTGAGCAAATTAACAGAATTGAATCAGCTAACCCTACTTTGTTAGAATTATTACTCGCCATTGATGATAAAAATGAGTTACATGGCTACACAGACGCTTCGAAGAATGCATATGCAGCTGTCTATTGCCGATTAGAGTAATCAGAAATAGAGTTGTACTCGTTTTTTTTTGGAAATTCAAAAAACTAAGGTGGCTCTCAATAAGGTTTTAAGCATTCCCTGATGGAAATTAAGTGCGGCTTAGCCATTAGCTAGACACGCTAAATATTAAACGATATTCCTTTGCATGTATAGTTGGATTCGAGAAATGTGTGGGGCTGGCTCAATTCAGTCCCCTTACGTTGGCCAGTCTTTATTGCCAATAGAAGCTCTGATCTTCTCACTTGGGTATCCAAGGCCACCTGGCACTATGTAACGTCAAAGCAAAATCGTACTGACACAACATCACGCGGGTACTGCCAAAACAGCTTGTTAAACATAAGATATGGTTTGAAGGGCCTGTACGTTAACATAAATGTCACCATACTTATCCAATTTTGGAAATGTAATTAACGGATGCCCAATTAACACATTGGGTTAGGGTTCATGTGAATACTAACTTTGATATTTAACGGGAGAAATATTCTTAAATGTTCTTTGTCGTGGTGGTTAAAAGTGGGAACGTTTTGTTAGTGTTGCAGCCTATTACTTACGACTATTTTATAGTTGCTATAATAAAACTGATCGCAAGACTCAGGATACTTTAGAGATTGATGTCTCTTACTCTTGGTAATACTAGACACCATAGGCTATTCTTACCCAATTTGGATGTAGGTAAGATCCTTTTATCAACTTTTTTTGAGCTAAGTCTAGGAGGGTTAAAGAATGCTTTACCCTTTCTGGCATACGTGCATCAACAGGTCAACTTCTAAGATGAATTCACCATATTTAACAAATCTTAAACTCTGTGTAGAAAAGCAATTGCCTCTTCCACCCTCCATGCAAATACGTTCCTTGGCTTCAAATCTTGTCAACGGTCTTATAAGAGTTATTGGACGCAGAAATAATATACTCTTGCCTTATGATGCTCAATCCTGATTCTCTTGTCTTATTTAGTAAGGATAACATCACGTTCTTGCTAGTGAATTATTACCATAGTTTAACTTTGCATGGAGGCTGTCAGTGACACATGCACCAATGAGGCTTAGTTTTTTATTGTAAAGGGACGATAAATTGTTAAGTCTGACATAAATCACTGTATCCAGTGTTATCGGTCTAAAGCAAGTTCCCAGACTCAACTCATGGGCAAGTTGCCAAGCACTCTCTTATCTTATCTTGCCCTCCGTTTAAGAAAACTGGTGTTGACTATTCAGGGCCAGTCCATGTAAGGTTGTCTAAAACCAGAGAAAAAGGCACTTTGAAGGGGTATATATCTATATTTGTCTGTATGGTAATACGGGCTATTCATTTGGAGATCGTTAAAAATTAGGCTCTTATTGCTGCCATCCATAGATTTACTGCTCGTCGTGGATACTATTATGATTTTTACAGGGACTAAAGCACAAATTGTTTTGGTGCCAATCTGTAATTACGAAACTTATAACAATCGTTGTAGACTTTGTAGCCGGTTTTCGCAGAATTGTTTACTCTAGGGAAGCAGTGGCATTTGAACCCTTCTGCAGTCCTCAATTTCGAAGGGTTGTGGAAATTAGCAGTTGAATCTACCAAATATCATTTAAGGCATATTATTGGTAAGCAGAAGCTTACCTCTGTTGAGTCTGCCAGTTTTCTGTGCCGTATTAAAGCTTATTAATATTCTTCACTACTGTCACCTCTATGTGATGATCCATGTAGCCTTGACGTACTGACTTATGCTAATTTATGATTCTCTGCTCTTAAATTCTGGTGCCCAGGCCTTGTAGTGGCCAGTGTCTCCTCGGAACTTCTTCATTGCAAAGTCGCTCCGTGATTCAATATTAATAATAAAAAAAAGTAAACAATAAGATTTAAGATACAGTAAGCCATGATTGCACCAGCAATAACAACAAACAATAAATTGACACAATTTTATATGAGAAAAAGCCCGAGGCATAAAAAACTCACCTTTATTATTACAAATAACAGATACACAATGAGCGCAACTCAATCAAGAGATCGCTGGGGCCCCACAATAACCAACCAATCGAGGTTGCAAAAAATCGTAGCCAGTCACGGCTATGTCGCCGAAGTGTAGTCAAGGCAGATGCGACCGTTCTTGAAGGGCGTCCCACTCAATCTACCTTTTCTTTTTTGTGTCGTGTATTTTACATTCGAGAGAAATGCTGTTGCTAACAACAGGTATAATTTTGTTTTGTTTTACGTTACTGCGACCGTGAAACAATTTTTCATATGTACACTAATATATATATATATATATATATATATATATATATATATATATATATATATATATATATATACACACTCTTTATACACTGAAAAATGTCTACGTTGAGATAATGTTATTGAAAAAAAAGATGTAATGGGGTTGAAAAAAGAAGTTTAATGGAGTTTAGCTATTGAGAATAATTATGTTCTGTAGTATTTGCATAAAATAATGCTTAATTTATTACAATAAATATTTACATAAATACTATCAACGTAACATTCTCCCCCTCATTGGGAGTAGACACGAGCAATTTAAATTCTTAAACATAGTTTGTAAATATGATAGTTACATTAATTCATAGTTGAGTTGAATTAAACGCGACTTTTTTATGTAATATATGATACAAAGAAACAATTAAATGCAAATTTGACTAATCAGTAGGTAATAAACAGAGAGATCTCGTGTTTCTTTTGAATAAACCCTGTGATGTTTTAATCGTGACTACTCTGACCACACTATCGTCACCTGGATATGATTCTATTACTCGCCCCATTCACCACTGCATACATGGTTGATTCTTATCAATTAACAATACGACTGCGTCTTTTTTGATGTTATCATCGGAACTAATCCATTTTTGACGCTTTTGTAACTCACTTAAGTATTCAATTTGCCAGCGGTACCAAAAATCTTGTTTAGCTTTACTAATACGCTGCCAGGAAGACAAACGATTATTTGAAATACCGGACACATCGTTTTCTAGTAACATGGTAAGTGGTCGACCAAATAAAAAATGTGCTGTTGTTAAAGCTATTGGATCGTTTGGATCTGTTGACATAGGACATATTGGTCGTGAATTTAAAATTCAATTATTTTCCGTAACAAGAGTATTTAATTCTTCATAGGTATATACATAATCGCCTATAACATGTTTAAGGTGATGCTTGCAAGATTTTACGGTGGCTTCCCATATCCCTTCGAAATGAGGTGAAAGTGAAGGGTTGAAATACCATTCTATTTTTCTGCTTGTTGCAAATTCCGATACTTGTGACTTAAATTCGTTTGATTCCATTAATACATATAATTCTCGAAGTTTACTATTTGCTCCAACAAAATTTGATCCGGTATAAAAATATATATGCGCTGGCAGGCCTCGTCGGGCAATGAAGCGTTTTAATGCCGCTATAAAAGCCTCTGTTAATGAATCGCTTGTGATCTCGATATGTACAGCCTTTGTTGACATGCAAACAAAGACACAGCCATATATTCTTACTCTTCCTTTGTTTCTATGCTTTTTTTCTTTTCTAAACAAGGGTCCCAAATAATCAACTTCTGAATGATAAAAGGGAGATGTGGCATTGACCTGTGAATTTGGGAAATTAGCTATTTTATATTCAATTAGTTTTGGTTGAAAACACCTGCACCTTACGCAATTATGAACAAAGGTGCGTATTTGATTTTTTGCATCAATTATCCAAAAACGTTGTCTAATATTATAATGAGTCGATAGAATACCGGTATGGTGAAATTTTTGTGGTAATATCGAGTTAATAAATCAGTTATACGATTGCGTGAGGGAAGGAGTATAGGATGTTTTTGTTCAAATGGTATATCTGTGGCGCCATCCCCGGGCCAAAGCTAATCCGTCCGTGGGATGAGCTGTTGCTTGCGCCGGGAAGCTTGTTTTGAGCTTTGGCCCGGGGATGGCGCCACATATCGACCTTTCTAATTCTACCACCGACGCGTAGTAAATTATGTTCATCGATAAACAGATTCAAAGCTCCTAATCGCGCGCTTTTTAACGTTTTTTCGTCTTTAAGATTGATAATCTCATTGTAGAAACAAGATCGTTGTACAAATAGACATAAGCTTTTTTCTGCTGTATAAAGTTCTTGTATAGTAAAAGTTTCAGTTTTCTTTTCGCTGCGTTTTTTATCATCGGGATTATTTTTATTACGAGTTTTTAGCCATTTGAAGGAACGGTGCCAAGCTGCAATTACACGTATCATACGATAATATGATGAAAAATGAGAGGTAAATTATTTTTAAAATGTTTCTGGTTGTAATTGTGTTGTCATGCAAAGAACCTTTTTGATGCCTGGTAAATCGTCGCTAGGCGAACCGTATGACAGAGGCCAATTTGGCTCTACTTGGCTTAACCATTCAAGGCTTTGCCACCAAGATTTATTATTTAAAAATTATTTTGGTAACTGACCTCTCGATAAAGCATCCGCCGGGTTATACTCTGTTCGTACGTGTCGCCATTCTACGACTACGTTAAGTTTTTGTATTTCCGCGACTCGATTTGCTTCAAAAACTTTTAATGTACTCGGATGTTTTTGCAACCACTGTAAAACTATTGTTGGATCTGTCCAAAACATAACCATGCTTAGTTTAAAATTCAACATTTGAATTATTTCTGTATCTAAGCGCGCAAATGTTAATGCCCCACATAATTCGACCTTTGTTATGGTTTGTTCTTTCAATGGTGCTACACGTCCTTTTGAACAAAGAAGTCGCACAATAATTTAGCCGTTCTTATAACGACTACGAATATATATATATATAGAGGCTCCATAACCGACTTTGCTAGCGTCACAAAATCCATGTAGTTGTATATCTGTAGGATTGTTTATGAGTAGTTGACGTTTAAACTTGAAATCATCAATAAGTTCCAATTGATTAGCAAAAGAACACCAAGAGCTGTGCAATGAAATAGGTACTGACTCGTCCTACGCGATTTTGTTTTTCCAACATTCTTGCATAATAAGCTTAGAAATTAACATTATTGGACCAAGTATACCGAGAGAGTCGTATATTTCAGCAATTTCAGATAAAATGTATCGCTTTGTAATTTTTTCTCTCGTTCGGATGGAATTTACGGTAAAAAGAAATTCGTCACAATACGCATTCCAAGAAATTCCTAGAATTTTTTGAATTGAACTTTCGATTGTAATAAAATCTAAATTATTTATTTTCTCGTCCAAACCTTGTAACGCTTGAAAATTATTACAAGCCCATTTGGTTATTTCAAAGCCACCCTTTTTTATAATTTCGATGACTTCATTGCGTGGTGTAAGAAGTTTTTCAAGCGTATTTGCTCCCGAAAGAAAATCATCGACATAAAAATCGTGAAGCAAAGCCGCTGCTTCAATCGGAAATTCTCTACTCTCGTCATTTGAAAGTTGATGTATCGTACGTACAGCAAGAAAAGGAGCTGATGATACGCCAAATGTGACGGTATTAGGTTCAAAGACTGTAGTTTGATCATTATGTGTCCAAAATATTCGTTAGTATCGACGATCATCGGGATCAATCCATATCTGCCTGTACATGTGTGCTATGTCAGCTGTAATCGCATATTTATACGTACGAAAGCGAATCAAATGTTCGAATAATTTTAACTGTATTGTTTGTCCTACTATGAGGGCATCGTTCAAGGATGTTCCTTTGTTTGTTTTTGCCGGCGCATTAAAAAAAACTCGCATTTTAGTTCTTGAATTTGTTGATTTTATAACTGCATGATAATGTAAGCAGTAACCGTTTAATAATTCATCACAAGTTAATGTCATATGACCCAACTCGATATATTCGTTCATAACTCTACAATAATCTTGATTTCACATAGGATTAGCATTCAATTTTTTGTAAATTTAAGAATCATTTAAGTGCTAAATCTCTTGACTCGCCGAGATTGACGTCGTTTGAACGAAGCGGTAATCTGACAATATAACGTCCCGAAATTTCCCGTGTAACATTTTTAACGTAATGAATTTCAGATTCATAATTTTTTAACGTTTCATTTTGATTCTAATCATTTTCATTGATTATCCAAAACTTATCAATTATTGTTGTTAACTCTGTAAGATGGCACGATGCCTTTTTTTTCTTTTTGAAACACGACCAGCTATAGTCCATCTGAGCTGTGTTTTTTGTAAAAAAAGATGACAGTTATTATACGACAAATTAATTTGACCGATTAAAAGTAGTGATAAAGTTTCTCCTGATCCTATTAATAGATCAACTTCTTGAGGCAAATGAAACTGGGGAACCGCTAATTTTATATTTTTCGGTATAATAATCAATTCGCGGGAAAATATTTCATTTGGCACTTGATCTATTATATTTGGCATTATTAAAAATATTAGTTTTTTATTAAAATTACTGTAGATTGAATAAAAGATACATTCTATTATGCCTGATCAAATCGTGCTTAAATTATTTACTGCTTTAATTGGAAATGAATATGCTTGTGTTTTTAATTCAAGTTGTTTGGTAATGAAATTTGCTGTAGCGCAAGTGTCTAATAAAGCTCGGCAAGACACAAATTCACCCCTTGAATTTTTTATTAGTACTCGTGCTGTCAACATCAACTCTGATTAAATAGCGCGAGATGCAAGGTTATGACTATTTGCATCTAGTCATAATTCTTCTTCTGCCTTTGCTTCGAACGCTTTGTCAGATTTTCTTTCGGTTTTGTAAGATTCATCATGAAGAAGAGTGTTATAAAAGCGCAAGCATTTTTTACACTTTGGAAAAGAACATTCACCGGCATGTTCAACTAAACAGTTTCTGCACAAAGACGTTCCTTTAACAACATTCCATCGATTTTGAACGTGAAATTCTCGAAACACGCGACAGCGATACAGTGCGTGGTTTTCTTTACAACATGCAGGGCAGTTAATTGACGCACCGGTTATAAATACGCGCACCCCTTTTTCAAATTTTTGTCGCTTATTTGCATTTTGTTCTTTTCCAGAGAAAGTTCGTTTATTAGAACTATTATTGATTTCAAGTTGTGTATCTTGTTCAATCGTAGAAAGTCTGAATGCTGTTTCCGAAATGAATGTATATAGTTCTTTTAATGTTGGTATTCAATCCATTGCATGAGTTTCTTCCTACTTAGCACGAATATCGTTTCGTAAGGCGCGTTCTGAGATTCGGATAATTAAATTATCATCAGGAATGATTTCTAAATTCGGAAGCATATTCATGTGTTGACGTACTTCGTCAATTAACTTAGTTAAAGTTTTGTGAGTGGCTTCAGTTACTTTGACTGTATTAGGAATAGCGTCTAAATGTTTTGCCATCAAAATTCGTTTCTTATCGTATGATACCAATGATGATTTTCATGCATTTTCCTAATTTTCTTCGCTTACATTATAAATCGAAATTTTTTTAAGCGCATCGTCAGTAAGGCAGGTTTGAAGGTACATGAATTTTTGTAAGTTTGATAGATCGCTTGAATTGATTATGGTAGCAAACGTATTTTTGAATGACAGCCATTTTGAAATGTCACCATTAAACTTTGGTAAATCAGCGACTGGCAGTTTCAAACAGTGTGTATTATTTCCGGCGATTACCGATGTAATGTTCAAACTATTGTCTGTTTTAGGAGTTACAGTATAAAGAATATCGCATTTATCAATAACATCAAAATATCGCGTGTGGACTGACTCAAAATCTGTAAGATATTCACTTTCTGGTTGTTCGATTAAAGCAAGCTTATCATGGAGCTCTTCGTAAGCTTCAAACAATGCTTTTAAGCGACTTAAACGTGCCCGTACGACAGCAGGCTCTGATGGAACTGCGGGATCAGCTTGTTCGTCCCCAATAATTTTTTCTAAACTAGTAATAAGCCCTTTTTGTGACGCTTGCTTTTGATTTATAAATTTTACACGTGTAGCAATTTTAAACTAAGTTTGATTCAGAAAGAAAGCATTAAAACTTCGGAGAGTCGATTCTCATTAGTTAACACAACCTTTAAAACCACGTATTCAAGTAACATGCAAGAAGAATCTGATTGTAAAAATATTTTGATACTACCGTTTGAAGGTTATCTGTTTTGTAACATGGATGGAAATTTGCTCGATTAAAATTTGCAATAATCCCGAAAACCCTTGTCTTCCGTACAAGGCTTGTATTCAAAAAAGCATGAATTGTGAATACTTGAAAAAAAAAAAAACTGCAAGCGACACAAAATTAAATTCTGTAGTATGTAAGTACTTTATTGTATCTGAATATTCCAGCAGCAGGGCGACACAGGCGAGCGTGACAGATAACGAACGGCCGTAGCAGAAGGTCGATTGGCTTGGTGTATAATATGCTGATGATAGGTTAGGCTAGTATCCCGGTCACGGCACCAAAATGTCCTGTCGGAACTTCTTCATTGCAAAGTCGCTACGTGATTTAATATGAAAAATTAAAAAAAGTAAACAATAAGATTTAAGATACAGTAAGCCATGATTGCACGAACAATAACAACATACAATAGATCGACACAATTTTATATGAGAAAAAGCCCGAGGCATAAAAAACTCACTTTTATTGTTACAAATAACAGATACACAATAAGCGCAACTCAATCGAGAGAGCGCCGGGGCCCCACAATAACCAACCAATCGAGGTTGCAAAGAATCGTAGCCAGTCGAGGCTATGTCACCGAAGTGTAGTCAAGGCAGATGTGACCGCTCTTGAAGGGCGTCCAGCTCAATCTACCTTCTCTTATTTTTGTTATGTATTTTACAGCCAGACTCAACTTAAGACAAACTCTTTACCTTAAAAAGATGGAAATTGATTATCGAAGCTGTGCAAAAGTTTGGTAAAAATGGTCTTGTAAGTACCTTGCCAGTTTGTGATCAGGTTTAAAGTGATGAATTCTTCAACACGTAATACAAATTGGAAATTTAAATCTTTAATAAAAACTAAGGCCACTTCTCTTGGTGAATGGCCTTTGGGCAGAGTTTTAAGTGTAACGAATGATCCTAAATCTCTAGTTACGTGCGTCGCTCAAAGGAGGTGAAACACTATCTGCCTAGATATACCGATTCATAAATTAGTTTTATTGAGTACGGTCTTTGAACTTTAATCAAATGATGATCCAGATTATCAAAATGAAAGTATTGAAAAGTCAGTAAAAAGTTCGAGTCTATCACTATAGTTTGTGATTTTAATATAATACAAGATAAACTCACATATTATACCTTGCTTTTATTCTTTCGTATAGTGACACTTGTTATTCACTTTTATCCTACTATACATTTTATTATGTGTACAACTGTAAGTGGTATGCAAGCCACGGGGTTCAATATTGCTAAGAATGAAATCATTTCTTATGTTGATTTGTTTGATTGTTGTTCATTCATATCAAATCATGTCCATCAATACTGGGACTATGTATAACATCAATATAGTGATTTTGATGGTTATTCTATACAAACCTTATCGCTCTGTTGATGTGATGTATTTGAATATACTAGATGTCCATTCAAGTAAAATCATATTTATCAAGACAAGAATCACGATAAGGATGAATGTAATTACAATAAATTTGTAATAAGATCCTTATTTTTCAATTTTTTTAGTTATTAAAAAGACTATATTTTTACCGCCTGGTGAGTTGTCTGAAACCAATCAATAGCACAAGGATACTCTTAGTGTAGAGCTACCAATCATATCGTTACATACACTTGCGCTATGTAGTCACTATAGCAAACTGCAGCCTGCATTCAGTCCGCATTGCTCGCTCGTATAGTCAAGTCACTCTGTGTGTAAGTATACTGTGACTCATAGAAGCTTCTATTTTTTTCCGTTTACGCTCGTTCTTCACACTTTTTTCTATCATAATATGCATGGTGACTTAGCCCATAGGATTATGTATCAGTTGTTTGGTTTAAAGTTTACTTTTAAGCATATCAGTGCATTTTTTGTTTGTTTTATCGTACGCCTACATAAATGTGCAAGGCGTCTTGTTTCATACGAGTGAAGTGACGTGTTGTGTTATGTCAAAGAACGAGCCAATTCTCTTTTCCTGACTTTTCTTTCGCTACTGTATCGATCGATACACTCTTAATGCAGTACACTCGTGACAAATGGGCTTTAATTGTAAACAAATACCTTAGAAATTTGATCATAACCTTAAATAGAACGTGCAGTAGACCAAACAGTACCTTTTTGTCTTTAATGGTTTTTCATGTTATTAATAGTCAGAACAATGATTGTTATATGTTAGTAGATGATCTACAACAATTACACGTTAACCTTACCAGCAAGTGCTCTTATTAATTATTAAATGATCAATATGTAACAAATAAATCCAAACCTAATAACCCAGTGTGCTTGTTAATAAATAAATTACCGATAACAAATATCACGGGGATCGAATTTACCGTAGCATAAGTCTTTGTATATATTGAAATGGAATTTATACGTTTTATAAAACGGTATTCATAAATAGAAAAATCCAGTTGCGTCAGGTATTCGTAGACTTATGTCTGGAACTTTTATGTTGAAGAATTTTCTCGTTACAAGAGTTATAGAAGATTTTTACAATAGATTGTTACGTGATATTTTACGTAAAGTACACGTTGACAGTAAGATTGTGTGCGAAAAAAGTTTTCAAGGGTAAATACGTTGTAGATTTTTAACATCGAACCTGACAATAAAAAAGACTAGATCCTATCACTTAGTATATTGTTTGCGTATATTTTTATGGTCTACGTCTAATCATTCTAGATTTCTACGAAAAATATCTATTAGAATATTCTTTAAAAATTAACAGCTAGTTGTATACTTAGCCAATAATGGCTCTTAAAAAAATTTTAAAAATACTACCCATATCAAATATAAATGGAATTTTTTAGTCTGTGCTAAATCAACGCTGTTATTTACGTAAAAATTCCATGTAAAGTCTACTTTGATAGTTGCAACTGATATAATAATTTACGTGAAATCACATGAGGATAGTAAAAAATAACCCTGAGTAAATTCCTTCACGTAAAATTATATGTGGATGTATGTGAATTTTCGAGAATGAACTCTCAGCAAAATTCCGCTGGTGATTCGGAACAAACAGTTACTGTTACCTGTAATCACATGCATATTTAGAAAATATTTTTGATGACATAGATAGAACCTTGCCTTAACTACATATTTGTTATCGCGATTTGGAATTGGGATTTGGCAGTATACATAAAGTCCCTATTAACTTGTAGATACCTAACTTTTTCTTTACTAATGTTTTGATAGTCTACGTTCGATAACATAAAATTTTTTTTTTTAAACTATGGCATGTTATTAGAAAAATTTATGTGAGTGCGGTAGTCCAAGTACTATTTTAATTTTGAGTAAGTTTAATTTGAGCTCTGAAATAGCTTAAAAAAGAGTTTTTTTTAAGTATGGTCTTTATTACGAATGATTAGATGAATGCCAGATTTTTTATGGAAAGTTTAGAACAAAAAAATTTCTTAGAAAAAATTGTGCCATAAATTATTTACTCTGTTTTTATGTAAAAAGTACTTTTTGTTATAAGATATTTATAAAAGGAAATATAATTTGTTTACTGTTGACAATAAAAGAGAAACCTTGATTGGCTCACTCTATACAGTACATAAGGTTATGAACGAAGTACGAAGGTGATACTTTATTTTCTTATCAGGAATTATATTTTCATTGTAAGGTGTAAAATACTACTCAATAGGGCAGTAACAATTAATTTATTTTGTTCTTAAATGTGGAGTATGTTTGTAACGTAATCGAAATTGAAGAATAATGGAAGGCTACAAAGATTCTAACACCATTAACTATTTTCTTTGTATACTTCATAGATAATGTTGGTTGTTTTAATTTTTTTTTTCTAACAATCACTGTTTTAAACATCAATTATATAAAAAACAACAATAAAATAAGAAAAATTACTATGTGGTATTCTGCGCGTTTAATTTAAGGCTATGTTACAGTTCTAAAGGTATATATATATCTTCCTACATTATATAATTGTATAAATAAAATTAGGTTTCAGCCCCTCCTTCCCCTTGCCTGCTCCACCCCGCTCCCCCTTAGCTTCCTGTCAACTCACGTAGTTATTCGTTTATTTTTAGGTAATTTTTATCCTATTTTTTTTTGGGTTAGCTCCTTCTTGCTCCCCCCTACTCCTCCTTAGCTTCACCCCGGCTCCCAATAGCTCTCCCTCCAGCTCCCCCTCACCGCCTATCAGCTTCTCCTATTACCTCATAACCTATTCCACAATACACACACACACACACACACATTTCCATTCAATTTTTACTTTCTTCATGTCTCAAGATTAACATTATAATAACAAATATACAATAAAATGACATTAGAATGGGAGAAAGTAGCTCTTACTACCAAGATATTGATTATATAATATATATTCCTATAATATATTCTTAATTTGCGTGGGTCGTAAGAAACAGCCCCCTATGTCCCCCCATACGTTTTTTCACGTGCTCAAAAGTGAGGTAAAAGTAGGGTAAAAATATACTAATTTCTAATGATTATCTATAGTAAGTCTGACCCACCACACCCCCTCTCTCCCATCCACGCCCCTGCCCTTTTTCAGCTTGCCCCCTACTGCCCCTCTTATTTCAACTGTAGCCCCCACACGTCTTTCCATGCCAGCCCGTGCCCCCTATTTTCGTTAAGTAATTCCATTCGTACGTAACAATCCGCAAAGCCATAAAATTGACATAAGTCCTACATATCCCCCCCTCCTCCTCCTCCACTGCCGCGAGGCTTAACCATAGCCGAAAATGGCGATGACACCCGGAAGACACATTCTCGCCAAAGTCTTCCAAAAACAGACAAACTATTTCGATTAAAGACAAATCCTTCCACTCCTCGTCGAACATTGCCGTAAACAACCGATTGCAGCTAAAGCTGCTTCTACACAGCCCCTCGGGATTTTTCGTTTTGCCCACATGTTATATTTGGCTAGTAGACGGAGGCACAATAATAAAACGTGACCATAAGTAATACAACTCATAGAACAGACAGCCTAACACTTGTACGCTCGAGCGTTACAAAATAAAAATAAAATGTAACTCAATCAAATATAACCCAAATAACCAAATAGATTCGCCCGCTTACACTGTCTATTCACAGATCATTTTTTTTTTTAGAGTGTAGGCAGAGAAGTATATTAGGTTTCGGGATGAAAAAAATATAACTATACCCTATATTATACTCTAATAACACCCTATTACAGGAATTGGGCTTGGCAAATGATTATTGCAAACGATGCAAAAAAACATGTGTGTGCAAACTATGATTGCGCTGTAGTCTAGCAAACAACATCCAAACAGTGATAGGCTAAGATCTACTAATTGGAAACCATGCTTTATTCATACAAAATATGATTACCAATATATTTTTGTGAGTTACACTTACTGTATAGGTGTATTATACTTTCGATCATGATGTAAATAGACAAGGTTGGATGGATAGCACATTCTTTTGACAAGGGAGAAAACTAATAAGCTTTTAGGGCAATGAAACTAAAAATTTGTCAAACAAAAATAACTTATTTTAATACAATGTTCTACTACGTAAAAATAACCAACATTGCTGTACTTAGGCCTGACCATCAGTAATACAGCTGTTGAAAGATATACTTACCCAAAATCCATTTACCTTAGCTTAATACGTAATTCAACTAAAAAGAAATCAGAGCACATAATAACAAATAACACAATTAACTTTCCCGCTAACACTGTTCGTTGATAAATAATCTATTTTATGAATAAGAATGTAACCAGAGTAGTCTGTTAGGTTTCGGCATAACATACATAGGATAACACACCTTATCACAGGAATTGGACAGAACAACCGACTCATGGACATGGTGGATAGAAAATAAGGCATATGCAGATCATGATTACGTTGTATTCTAGCAAACTATAACCTAAATGTAATTGGCTAAGGATTTTCCAAACAGAAACCATGTTATTCGTATACAAAATGTAATAAGCACTTTTTTTCTGTGTATTATACTAACCATATCGGTGTATTATAATCTCAATCAGGATATTAATAGACAACGTTGGCTGGATATTACATGCATTCCGACTTAGGAGAAGAACAATTAGACTTTGAGGCAAGTAAGCTCCATATTTGTCTAACAGAAAATATATGTCTTGATACAATGCTCTACTACTACGTCTAAAAATAACTAACTCTGCGTTACTACGACAGAAAACAAATACCATGACAAACCGTAATACCAAAGATAGAACAGTTACTTGATAGAAGACACGAATACTCAAGCTTAATACTTAATTTAAATTAATCAAAACCCACGTACTCAAAAAATAGTCACTAAATTGACCTACCCGATTACAATGTTCATTAATAAATAATTTTTCCATTAATTCAAAATGAATTCTTTATACAGGCCTAAAAATGATTTTAGAGCTCCTTTACTCTAACAACCTAATATAAGTTAACCTAGTGTCTGAAAGGTTAACAAATAAATAAAGTCAAAACTCTTTATTGCGTTTAATAATTGGTTTATTGAAAAAGTAGGGATATAATAATTATTTCAGAAGTAATTATAGAGTCGTGTATTTATAGTCAGTTGAGACGAAATTGGAATTATTGTAGGAAATGTTTTTTAAAAAAACTTGGGCACCTATGTATCAAGTTATACTTTTCCGACAAACAATATAAGTAGATGTGGCTGATTATGCCAAAGCTCGTTCGGTGTTGATCCTAGCTCAAATTTTAAAATAATAATACGCAATTATTATCAAAATTTTTATACATAGAACCTATTATTTATTAGCTGATGATAGAAAATATTATACCTGTGAATCTTCATTAGATCAAATTTCAAAAAAAGTGTAAAAATTCAGAAAAAAATTATTTATTCATTTACAAACTAATAAATTAATAAGATAAAAAAAAATATTACTTATTATCCAGAAATGCTGCAGCTAAAAACTATTTCAAAGTTTTAAAAAACTTATCAATCAATTATTTGATGGTTTAACAATGTGAATCAACAAATATTTAAACAAATTTATTAATAAACAGTAATTCAATATTTAAATTAAAAGTAAGTTACAAACTGAAACATAGAAGGTGGTGATGTATATATATAGCTTACTAACAGAGCTAGCTAGTAGATGAGTCTACACGGTACAAGGTTTGTATGCAGTAGGTCGCGAATTTAAATATGGTTAAAAATGGTATTTCTTAGAAACCAAAAATTCCCTTAAATTACAAATTTTTGAAGGGAAAAACATTTCAATTAATTCATTAACTTTTCTGCATAACGATTATATAGAAGTATAACTGTAATTCAATCGTTTAATACATAAAACTATGCTATCTATGCTTATCTTATATATTACCACATTATTTTAAAAAATCTGGGGGTTAGCGAGCGGGGTGCACGGGGGGCGAGGCCCCACCAGTGTATATATATAATATAATATTTACTAACAGAATAACAATCATGAGTAATATTAGAGTAAGACAGAGTATACTATAAGAGGCATATGCACAAATAACAATGGTTATGTTAAAAATTGTTTGTTTAAATTTCATATTAAAAAGTTATCAATTATGATCGGAGGTTGTAAAATGAGCTGAAAAAAAATTCCTCAAAAAAGAACGTGGTACATAAGGTCTTAACTTATTACGTAAACTTGTTTTTTCTTTGCACAGCATAAGCGCTACTATAAGTCATTCGTAAATAAAGGTATTTACTTTCAGTAGAAAGACAAAAAGGGGCTTCTAAGGCATTTTATTCAGAATGTTTATATTAAGAAATTTAATAATAATTAGAGATACTGCAATTTTAAGCTTATACTAATCATGCAATTTAAATTTTTTTAAACATTCTTCAGTTATTTAAAAATACTGTGGTCTCAATACTCATATCTTTTTTAAAATGCGATTTTTCTGAAGTTTGATGTTCTTGTGATTATATCTATAATTGAATATTTTATAAATTAAAATTAAATTAACTATTAGTATTAACAAAAATTTAAAAAGTACAGTTATAAAAAAAAATGAATTACTTCAATACAACAAATTTTAGGTCTGTAATAAATTTTTTAAATTTAGTTTACAAATATTTACCATACACCGAGTAGAAAAATTTTGTTCATAATACCAAAATATTGTAATTATCGCATAGTCTAAACAGTAGAGATTCTCTTAAGCTGACGATCATAATACCAAAATATTGTAATTATCGCATAGTCTAAACAGTAGAGATTCTCTTAAGCTGACGAAAATATCAGAAACTGACTAGAAGTTATAAAAGGTTTTTAAATAGAATAGTAACAATTGTTTAAAATGCGATAAAAATGTAATGAGTATCAAAGCAATAGATCGACGGAATGATTGTACTGATATAAGTATATGGATAATCTTATATTAATGTTATATAGATGTGATGAAATTTATTCAAAGTTCCGATTATTCTCAGTATGTTCGTTATAGCTTTTATAGTTGTTCTATGAGTATTTAAAGTGAATGGTAATTTTTTCCTAAAAAGATCGACTGAGTGTATCCAAAAAAAATAATACTGTATTTGTTCTATATTATTGCAATAAGTAATGTATGCTAAGCTAAATTTTTTTTTTGTTATCCAATATCACAATACATCATGTCTGTGTGTGTCTTTGAAGTCCTAGCCCCAAAATTAAGCAATTATAAGATTTTTTAATAAATAAGAGAAAAATTTTTAATCATTATAAGAAATATTATAAATTCATATGTTGATAAATAATATAATTTATTTTTTAAACATAACTAAGTGGGAAATTGGCAAGCAGAGTGCACAAGGAGGCGAATATATATATTTGATGGTAAATCATTGCAAATTGATGAAGAGGATTCAACAAAATTTAAACAGAAAAAAAGGTTATAGATTAAATCAAAACATACTAAAGAAATGAAAGAAAGTAAAGATAGAATTAAAGACTAACGCAAAATGCATGAATTGAATAAGAGATGAAAAAATTAAGCGAGACTAGAAAAAAGCAAAGTAACAGAAAGCAAATTTTGAATGAGTTGTTAAAAGTTATTAAAAAATTCAAACAGAAAAAAAATGATCATTATAAGGAGAGAGACGTAAGAGAATAATTTTGAAAATTTCTCAAGAGACGACGATGGTACATATTATATGGAAAACGAAAAAAGGAGCATTGGAGTCAATAGAAAATTCTAGAAGGATTTTCCGAGGATATATCCATCATCGAATAGAAGAATGTCTTTGTAAAAATAAAAAAAAATAAATGACGCAGGAGAAGACAGAATTATAGAAAACTATTTTAAGAATATGTAAATACTTGAGATAATTGATTTAAAGAACATACTTTATAGCTCATAGACTAACATACATACTATCGAAGCGTGGGAAATAGCAAGAATCCTTTAAATTCACAAGGCAGTAGTAGAAGGACGTTAAATCTACAGGGAAGTGGCTTTTTTAAAATTAGCATTCAAGATTTTAGCAATAATAATCAATGAAATGTAGAAGAATATGTAGAGAAGTGTAAAATAATAAGGCCAGGCTGGCATCAGAACAAAAAGATGAACAAGGTGCCATATTTTTGTACTTAATAGTTTAATTGAAAATG
This sequence comes from Copidosoma aretas, assembly GCA_030522625.1. Classification (NCBI taxonomy): domain Eukaryota; kingdom Metazoa; phylum Arthropoda; class Insecta; order Hymenoptera; family Encyrtidae; genus Copidosoma; species Copidosoma aretas. The sequence goes on from JAPYYV010009832.1 coordinate 22,814, forward strand.
AAATAGAGGAGAGGGGCAGTTAATTATATTCTGTGTTTTAGACTTCAAAACAGAATTCGATAACAGCAATAGAGAAATATTCCGGATAAAATTAAATATGAGAGTAATAGGTATGAAAATAAAAAGAATGTCAAAAAGAACCTAAAAATGTACAAAAAACGGGTAGTTACGGCTAGGAGCTAACAAATTTATTTAAAACACTGAAGGAGGTAATGCAAGTGTGCCCATTAAGACCCGTACTTTTAAGTTTATTCGTAGAGAATATAGACGATAAGTGGATGTAAAATAATACAACAAGTGTAACAGTAGTCCAACCAAACATTTACTGTCTTAAATTATCTGATGACTTTGTTGTAGGCGCCGAGCATTTTTAGGATACAAAACATATGCAGAAAGACTTCGATAAATATGGTACAAAAAATAGACTGAAAGTAAACGCAAAAAAAATCTTAATTTTTGAATTAAGAAGGATAAAAACAGATCTGCTTAGATTTAAATTAGAAGCGTTGAAAGATTTCAAAGAGGACATGGACCAATGAATGTGCTTTTTTAAAGAAAATTTTCGTGACACATAGAAAAAACGACAGGTAGGGTGTGATAGGCAGTCAAAGCAGTTTTTGGCTTGAGCAAAAGAGCTAAAGTAGAATGTTGAAATCAAACGATTTTTTTTATCGACTAAATTATAAAATTATATTGCGCATACGTAGCGGAGACTTGCCTATGAAACAGAAAAAATAGAAGGCAGATTCAAAATATGTAGTTGAGTTTAAATGCAAAGACACACTTATATGTATGGAAACTAGATGCGGGAGTGGTAGGCATGGATTTGTGAATGAAACAGGAAAGAAAAAGAGGAAAATAGATCTAGATTTACAAATATCATGGTAAGTTAAAATGCAAATACACCAGGATAAATATAAAAAATTGAGGCAGTAATAGTCAGCCTAGAATTAGGCTTAAGAAAAAGGAATGAAATGTACTTTTATCACATAATACAAATGAACAAGAGTAGATGGCTTTATTTATGCCTAATCGAAAAATTAACGGTCTCAATCAATAAAAATCATAAAAAAAAAAAAGTTAAATTTTTACATGGAAAAGCAGAGGATGGGAAAGCGTAGGATTCATAAAAAGATCACAAAAGAAAGAAAGACTTTTGTCAATCATAATACACTAAAAAACTATATGATAATGTACAAGCTTATCGACTGTAAAATGTTTAAAAAAAGAAAAAATAAACCAGAAAAAGAAAAATTGATCGAAAAAAAAAAACATATAAGTTAGTTTAAAACTATTCAAGTGATAGACTATAGGCTCTGCAATAAAAAAAAAAAGCACACATATTGCTATGTAAAGAGAAAAAAAAGAGACAATAATAATATCAGAAATAAAGAATTAAAAGATAATGAAAAAATATGCAGGAGAAAGATAATTTATGTGAATATATACGATATTTATGTCGGTAAATAAGGCACTCGGGTACATGTCTCTGTTATCGAGCCTGTCCTTATTATCGAGGGTCTTAACTATAAATACAAAAATATTGATAAAAGGCTAATGTATATACACCAATTATTATTTCTTTTAACTTCATATATTAATGTAGCCTATCAAATTCTCAAATTTGCAAGCACTGTTTACATGAACATTCAACACGTGATACGAGTTATACGAGTAGGCTTGCATCAGTTTACGTCCGATCTCTAAACAATTACCTTAAAAAAATTCATATTTTACTGTCGTTCATAGATGTACTGAATTTAAAATGTGTACGATGTATATGTGATAATGATATTAAAATAGGTGTCAATAATATGATGGACAAACTTTTTTAATTTTGGTTTTCTTTGGTATTTATTAGTAATAAAGTCGTTAATAGGTGCACTGTTCTTATAGCACGCCCATTATCGAGGCTCTGCATTAATTAAAAGAAGCCTAACCGAAATTTTTTTGTCCATTAAGATTTTCTTAAATTTGTTTTTGTTGCGACAAATCGATGTGCATACTTATTAATATGAACAAAACTCATTAATTTGCATATAATACGTGCATATTTTGATACACAGATGGTCTAACCAAGTAAGTATTGGGCTTAAAGGGGTTCGACAATAGGAGCTAGATAATAGATCCATGGCCTTTTCAAGGCTCCATAATAGAGCCAAAAAATAGTTTTTTATTTTATTGATGATAAATTCAATAATTAATTTCACAACGCAGAAAAATTCACACTTGTACTAAATCACTTATGCAACCAATATTCACTAAAATTGGGATACAATTATTCAGCATACATTTAATATTACATTAGATAGCTAAAAATTTTTCTACGACTCCCAATAATTGGGCCATCTAACCTACAGGGTTAAGGTTGAAAGTTCTATGATATGTTATTCATTATAAATTATAATATTATGACGATGAAAAAAAAGATTCTAAAATGCTGTAGTACGTTTATTTAATTATGCATCATACTCTATTGAAAATAAAATCAGTAATAATTCAAGGAGATATCAATTTTTAATAGTTATCAAACAAGAAAAGGATATGTAGAAGTATACAAAAATCGATACAAGAAATAAAAAATAATTTAATAAAAAATTTACATTAACAAATATTCAGTAAGAAATTTAAAATGATAACTTACTGCTAGTTTGTATCAATAATTGAGTACAAAATGATAAAAAATAACCGAAGAAAGGTTCATAACGGTTTCTCGAATAATAATGATTGCGTTAGAATTATATACATATACATATGTATCAATATTAACCTTAAATAACAAAAAGAGTCCTTATTAGATTTTAATTAGTAGCAATTATTTGATAAATCAGTGAAATCATTTAATTTATTGACTATATTTGCTCGAAATTTTAGCGAATTTTTAAGAGATCGCTTTGGTTATCTATAATTGCACACACATATAAATGTGTATCAAAAAATAGACTTTTGTATTTATTATTCAGTCATGAGAATGGAAATATTGAAATATGGAGGTTGGCACACGGAGCGCGAAGGGGGCAAAGCTCTACTAGTATATATATATATATATATATATGTACATATACATATATATATATATATATATAATCAAGTAATCAACGAAAGCACTACCTAAATAGGTGAAAGACTATTTGTCACGGATTAAGGATTAACACATAACAACCATTGTTCTAACTAAGAATAATGTGAAAAAATAAAGACAAATAAATACTATTCGGACTCCTGCATGATTTGTCTAAGGTTATGTTTGAACGTTAAGGGAATTAAATGGTTACACAGAAAAAGTTTGTAGCTAACATGAGTCGTTGGCGATACTTATATATATTTTGAAGCATCTATTCAAAACAAAAAAATTTTTATGTAAGGTGTTCCAGTTTTTAACAATTTTTTTAGGTTAGTCAGGTACTGTATTCTGTTTTATTTGGTTTTTCTGTATTCTGCTATAATTACCTGTTTAAATATAAAAAATTCATAGTCCAAAAGTTCGCAGTAAAGGACATTACAATGTTTCATAAAAAGAAAGTTAATTATTTTTGACTATTTTGTAATTTATTTGAGGTTATGCTTGTAGTACAAAAATAATTTCTATAAAGAAGCGATTTGTGCGTGGCTATAGTCATAATAGGTTTTTTTTATTATTTTGTATATATTTTTAGAATTATCTCGTTTTGAGGGAACTTTTTAGGTGAGATAAGTTCCTGACAAATTTCTTCATTATTATTCTAAAATTTCCGGTAATTGTTGTGTTTGTTGAAAATAATTATTGTGGTAACCGTCTGCAATATAATCAAAAACGGTTAGAAAGAAAAACATTATTTTATGTTGTACAGGCTGAGTAAAGGATTCGGTTATGTTTTCAATATCGTTTAATTACTACATTGATCATAATAAGAGCTAGTAAAAGTCATATTGAATACTTATACATCTTGCTGAGTGTCTGTACATTTTGCTAAGCATAAAGTATATTTATTTTTTTTATTTTTAGGTCTCTAACAATTTTTTGGGATTAGGTTAGGGCTTAATGCTTTAAAAATAATTATTGGTCGACCTATTTTTGTTCTAGGGAGATTAGGTTTTCATAAAAAATAGTCAAAATTTCATACTATGGGGCGTAAAGGTAAGTTTAATGCGGGAGGACTCATAGAAAGGCGTAATGGGCACTGCATACTGTAAGAATTCTGAAAAAAGCTAATTTTTACTTTATTCTACGACGCATTGTTAATGGCAGTAAATAAGTTGCGACGAGGGATAGAGGATAAGCTATTTCCTAGGAAAAGAACTCCTGTATTACACAAATTAACTTGATGATAGAAAAAGTTGTATACTATATGTAAAAGAATCGGATACCTATCATATGGAACAAAGATCCTTACATTTGGTCATTCTAAAAGTAGCTCCGCTTATAATTGATGCATTGATGCAATTACTTCGCATGTGCATTAGTCAGAATAGTCTGACATACGATACGGTCTAAGGACCCACACATGATTTCGTTCTATCGGGGACGAACCTCTGGTGACGATTAACTCTGGCCTTTAGATACAAGGCTATGGATCAAGAGCTTAGGCGTATAAAGTCAAAATCTAAGCGTGTAGCGTCTTTGACATAACACAGGAATATCATGACCACCGAAGTAGGCTGCAAGAACGTCTTGAACGTTAAATATGTATATGTTCACGCATGACTAAATCATCCACGGCGCAGCTGCTTGCTACACCAGTGTAGTTTCACTACTACACTAATGTCTTATGCACTAGACGTAAAAGTAGGTCAGCCAGTGCACAGTTTTAAAGCAAGCAAGAATTTCTCAATATATATTGCTGTGCTCTTACAGACAGTATTTATACTGCATGCAGCTGTTATCCGGTTTTCTTTACATTTATTAAGGGACAAGTCCCCGAATAAGCATTTGAAGCCTTTTTGGCCCATCCATCTTTATAGTAATTTAGTGTACGTATATTAAAATATATATAAATTAATTACAATCAAGTATAGATTGATAAATAGAACGCACGCCGATACCTATGGTTGGTTGACAACGATTCGGCTTGACGTGGTAGACTGATTTTAAGAATATTCAAATTCTTTACGAGCTCTTCTCGATGTTGTTTATTAAATTTACTTTGCCAGAACACATGATTCTAATTTTTCAATAAGTAACCACACTTAGAATAAGAGTCATTGACAATGAAAACACGATGTAGTGATTCTGCATTATTGTAATGATTGGCTCTGATTTTGTTGACCGTAGAGATGAATCGACGAAGAAGTTTTTGGTCGAAATACAAAGGATTTATTTTATCCTTGTACCAAACATTTAAATCAGTAACACTCTTTGGTAGACCTTGTTGTTTTGAAAAATTGTTTGCTGCATTACGCATTTAACTCTTTAATTTTCAAAAGAAATCCGTTAAAGGTTTCTTATAGATATCAACAGAGTTTTATTTCTTAATTGTTTTGCTACTTTATATGCTTTTTTGTTTCCTTTGATTTCCACGTAAAAAAAACCAATACAATTATGTTTATAAATTTAGGTTCTCTTTAAGGTATAAATTAAATTTTTGGCTGATACCAAATATGTAAAGGTTAGTTTTTGCTCAATAATTCATTTATTTTGACTTAGTAGAGCACTAAGGGCATCACAGAAAATAGCAGCGTTAGAAGTGTGATTTCGAACAATTGACTTTTTTGTATATATTATAGTATCATACGTCTAGGTATCACAAGGATCTACTACTATGGGCACTTGACACCTGAAAAAGGGGTAAGGAAAGGGATGGGAGGCCTCCACATTACAGGGAGAGAAACAAGGTGGTTGATGGGCATTTTTCCGGCCAGTAGGTCACCCACTACTTCACGAGGAGCATTGCGGGGTATAAAAGCACATGTAAAAATTCATAGAGGTGCTTGCTCAAAAAAGTGACACTGACCGAGAATCGAACCGCGGTCTCCCATGTGCCGACCCACGATCCAGCCGACCAAGCCACCACGCACTCTAACAATTGACTGTAAGGCATTGTTAGTAGCCAGGCATTTAGATGTGTACACAAATTCCTATAAATTAAGTCATTTAGCAGGGCATATATCTAGAGAAAGGCAACGATGTACAGAGCCTACAAATCGAGCGTTGTTTACTTTACTGCCATCAGTGAAAAAAGGCGTGTAGTTTTTGTCATTAAGAAATGAATTTCAAATTTCTGCAGGCTGAAGAGAGTTCTAGATAGTTGAGCCTAGTTTAATGTTAATTTTTGTATTAGCAAAATTTTTTTCGAAATTATGTGTGCAACTAGTTTAAAGTGATTTGGTCCGATGTCTTTAAGATTTAACGTATACTTGAAGTTGATAGTTGGATATATTTGGAAGGTCTTATGATGATTTTAAAGTAGTTATAAATGTAGTTAGATGACAATTAAGGGGTATATGAAAATGTTTTCATAATGTAAGTATTAGATGAACATTTTCTTTGATCTTCTATCATGACCGTTTGGGACCCAGCATGTAGAATATTTATAGGAATGCTAATTCTATACACTATGGCTAATTTAATGGCAGTATGATGAATTTTTTGCAATTTTCCCTGATATGTTAAGTATTATGGATGGAAAACAAAGCTACTGCATTCTATTTTTGGTCAGATAAAGCTCTTGTAAAGTGGTATAAGAGTTTCTGGGTCTGATCCCTGCTATGTGCTGCATAGTAAATTTATTATATTTAAGCTTTTATAGAATAATTTTTTTAGTAATTTTTACATAAAGAATAAGAGAGCTTTTATCTGGAATGAGGCCGAAAATCTTCACAGGAGCTGAAGTAAAATCTTTAACATGCTCTATCTTCATACGGACTTGACCTGTTGAAGTGTATTTATTGTTGGAATTTGCTTGTTGAATTCTATCAGGAGCAAGCTCTAGCCCTATAGTATACAAGTTGCTAGAGATAGAGGTTATAGCTTTTTGTATTTTATTTTTAGAGTTTTTTTCTTAATTTAAATTTTACGTATAAAGCAATACCATCGCAAACTAAGTCATGCATGTATTTATATATCTTTTACATCATCTGCATAAAAGAAAAGTTTTTATTGTATAATGTTCTGGTCTTAAACAATTTTTTTCGGTTAGTATATTGCTGTATTCTGTTTTATTTGGTCGTTTTGTATTCTGCGACTAATTACCTGTTTTATTATAGAAAATGAATGGTCTAGGAGTCTACGATAGAGGACATTACAATATTTATTAAAAAGAACGTTATTTACTTTAAACTTTTTTACATTTATTTAAGGTTACGATAGTAGTTCGAGGATCATACTGTATTTTTGAAAGGGATTATATATTTCTTAAAAAAAGCTCTCTGTGCGTGGCAATCGTAATCAAATGTTGTTTTTTTACTATTTTTTTTTATATATTTCAGAATGACCAAGTTTGAAGGAAATATTTTAGGTTAGATGACTTCCTAACAAATTTCATTATCATCATTCCATGATTTCTGTTTGTTGTCGTATGTTATTGAATGCATATTGTGGTAACCTTCTGCGATATAATACAAAACGATTGAAAAAAGTCAAAATGTTTTCAGTTGGTACAGGCTTGGCTTAAGATTTTGGCATGTTTTTTAAACAGTTTAATTATTACCTTAATCATAGTCAGAGCTTACATGAGTCATACTTAATACTTGAACATATTTTAGAGCGTTTATACATTTTTTTTAACATTTTAAATATTTTTGGAACAAATATCGTTATCTCGCGTTGTAGACTTTGGGTAGATGAGGGCTAGATCGAAAATGCGTAGCAAGATTTTACGGTCACTATAGGGATCTTTTTGGAGTCCAATGCAGAGTGACAGACAAACAAACAGGTTGGTGCATGCCTCTATGTACTTCTGCATAATGCAAATCGTGATGTAGCTATGATAATGACTTAGCTGGGCATCTGTTACAGCTAAGGTACCAACAGGCCTATAATAGAAGCATTTAATTTCCATCTGTTGGCTACTAGCTTTCATGCTTTAAGTTTTTATATATGTAGTGATGGCTTAACTAGCTATCAACTATGTAAATATACTTATATTGGGGAGATTCGAACCTTAAGACGGTTAGTCAGAAGGCAAATACCTTACCTGATCGGCCAGTACGGATTATATACTGGCTTTGTTATTTTAGACCATGCAAATAACGGGTGCTATGTATTTTTTTTTTTTTATTTGTAACCGAACTATACTAATAACTATATTTTATCATTCATAAAAAGTTTTATCAAACAATATTTATAAATGAATATTATTTTAAAAATTGTGTATGTACTACAAATATTTTTCCTTCGCTTTGTCTAAGGGCTATGTATAATTATGTGTACACAAAATATCCCTAAATAAGACATGAGTATATATGGGGCATTTCACGTCAAACCGTACAGTCGAGAAAAATTTTGGGTTGAAAAGTATGGTAATCGATAGTACTTGGTGAGACTAGAAATCACTTGAAATTAAAACTTTTTAGAGTAACGTGACTAGCGTCAGTGGTGGTATAAAAAATGTGAATTCTTGTTATGGGCTAAACTTTTTAATTTTTTTAGGTAAGAGAAAAAATAAATAAAATTTTAAAAAAACACAACTTTTCGTTTTTTTTTTACGCTGGATCGTATAAAGATACTTTAAAATTTTTTTAATTTGGTTTGAGTGCAGTCCAAAGATAGTTGACGTTTTCTACCTTATCGGTGGGGACAATATGATTTTTGAGCTGTAGCACTATTTATTAAATGACTAGCCATTTCATCGAAAAATGAAGAGTTGACGACGATTCTTCACATTTCAAAAAGTATATTAAGTTCAAGTTTTTATTCATTGATCGTAAACTCGCGGAGAAAATTGGGGAATTCGATTTCGCATCACTCATCTAACATTGTATTTTCTATCTTTTTTTATATCTTTTTAACTGATAAACACAAATTTTTGCTTGATGTATTTCTTTAAACATAGTTAATTTACCGTCAACTCCTATTTTAGCGAATAAACAGCGATTTTTCTAATAGTTATTGTCTGAAAAATTCGTGCATCTGTGCATTATCCAATCAATGTTGTCAATAAGTTGGAAAAATTTATGTATGCTTCAGATAGGATAGCTTACTACACATTGTCACGAAATAAATAGGTATTATTTTGATAAAACGAGAGTGAACAACAATTCTTTGTGTTTCGAGGAATAAATTAAGCGCAAGTTGAAAGATATGGAACTTATTTACCTTATTGCCACGCTATGTTATCGTTTTATCATAATATCACCTAGAAAAATATTATGCTGCTACTCATATAGGTACGATAGTGTTACGGAGCCCTATTTGAAACAAATAGAAATGTGTTCCGCTGTTACGTCTGTATCAAAAGCCTCTGTATGAGGGCATGGCATGACGTCTTTTTGACGCTTACATAATATGTTACTCATGATATAGAAAAAACAAGGTGTTCTCACTAGACAACCTGCATTCGGTAATTTTTCTATTTCAAGCAATGCGGAAATTGGTTACAGCTAAATAAAGAGAGATGATTTAACCAATCAACGCATTGCCAGAAAAAGAGAGCATATAATTCTATTTTTTCTTCCTAGAAGAAAAATGCTTATTCCAAAAAAATAATTCAGGGTTAGGCCACGATCACGGGCCAGAAGTGTGTTTGACTGTAAGCCTGGCCACTAATAGCTAAGTAAATTAGAAAAGGTTAGGAAACCAATTCCAGGCTTTTACGTGTCACATTACAATCTGATCATAAAAACAGTTTTAGGTGTCCATATTGATACCTTAAAAGAGTTTTTTCAATGTTTTATTAAGACTCTAGAGCTTGCTTTGAAACATGAATCTGAATATGTATTTTGTGTGTCCATTTCGCGTGCGAGAGATAAGTTTACTTACTGACTACGGTTAGTGCGACACAATTACGCTTCTTTATAGGCAATGCATTTTTATGGACAGAAAATCGTATGTCTGGAAAATATTGTTGTTCATCTAATTTGTGAAGGTAACGATCTGAATAAACTATTTTGAAATAATGTTGACTCTGTAAATATGTGTGTACTTGTATGTAGGCGTCTATGTGGGTGTGTGCATAGATGCAAGTGATCTGTTATGTCTTAAAATACATTTGAACTATTTTAACGTTTTGGAGCTCTAAGTTCCTGGTCTTACATCCTTATAGGGGCCTAAAATAAAATTAGAGTTTGATATCTTGTAAACGTTGTTGTACCGATATTCGATATACAAAAGACGGTGGTTTGTTTTTTCTCGGATAAAAGGAATATCGGTAGTGATTTGATCTTACTAAGCATCAAAATTGTGTTATTATTATTCCTAAATTATTGTTTTCCGTCATTTAGTTCCATTTTATTAAGTACATACTATAATTTTCTAAAACATCGTCTAGTATTTATAAATCTAACAACAGACTTCGATAATCAAGGGCACGAAAATTTCAATTTCATACATTTATTGCGGTTTGAAAAGTATTTACATTCTGTATCTTATGAAGCTTTATATAACGACTCTCATGTTCAAAAACAGGATTTCTCTGTCTTTCGTTTAAAAAAATTTTCATTAATTTTTTTAAGTATAGTATCTAATAATGTCTGATAATAGCTTTTTTTCTAATGTGAAATATCTCTCTATGTCGACTATTCTTTGTTTTAATAAAAAAATTCTGAAATATTGTTCTAGAATCAGTAGTATCCCAGAAACACTCCGAGTGATTTCCATGAACTAGAGCATCAAATTTTTTTTTATGTATACCTATATTAAGAAAGCACGATGATTAAAGTTTTTTATCTTGTAATGGTTGCTATTACTGTTTACAATGTTCACGAAACAATTATACATTTTTTTGGAAAATATTTAATCTCATTTGCTCAATAGTTATTTATTTAGAGAATAAGATTCCTTTTCTATCTTTTCATTTTTAATATTTTTATTTTTTATCTTTTCTATGTATTTTAAATCATATGTCCAAACATCTCTGTTTATTTTTATAAAAAAAATAAAAAGATTTTTGTAAATAAAAATTTAAATCCTTTGTATTCATTAAAAAAGTTCCATCATTTTATAATAAAAATATTTAATAACTACTTTATGTAGCAGTATGTCGATAGATATACTTTTAAGTTGCATACATATGTCTGAAAAAATTTTATTGACATAAATTTTTGTTTCTTTTTTGATAGAAAAAATTATAATTTGCATTTATATTAATAATTGTATATCTTGGCGCATAAAGGTACATTCATGTACTCTTTTGTATCATCAAAGAACATTTTTTCAGAAATTTCTAATGTTAAGGTGGCTCATCACCCCTGTATAGCACATATTTCAAATATTTATTATAAACGTTGATTTTAAGTTTTGAGAATCGTTTCCTAACTTGACAATAAAATAGCTAGTACTAAATATAGGGCGATTTTTTCCATAAAATTTTGTTGTAAAACTCTTCACATGCCGAAGCTTAAAAAACAATACGATAAATTACCTCATCTTTTTAAATTACCTTTTAATTTATTATTTTTTGGGTTCATTGTCCTTAAAAAGATTTATTGGGAATAATCACGGAAAAAATTGCATAAACTTGGATATGTTTCCCAAAACATGCCGTTGTTTATATAGAAATATGAAAGATAAGTAAAAAATTGCATTTTCCGGAAATTTATCCAAATTTTTGCAATTTTTTCGGTGGTGACTCCGAATGGATTTTTTTAAGAAAGACAATGAACCCAAAAATCCAAAATCTAATGAAAATTATATAAGATTAAGGTAATTTATTGAATTTTTTTTTAAGCTTCGGTAAGTGACAAGTTCAACATCAAAAGTTTATGAAAAAAATCGCAATATACTTACAACTAGCTATTTTATTGTCAGTTTGAGGAACACATCTAAAATTTTTGAGTAAACATTTATAATAAAATATTTAAAATGTGTGCTGTGTACAGTAATGAGCCAGCTTAAGTTTATTGCGATCTTTTTAAAAAATTGTAACTAGAAATATGAGCGATAAATTAATATATTGGCTTTTAATGTATATTTTTCCTAACCCTACATCAGCTCTAGCCGATTTTTTGGGCACTCTCTACCACCTTGATGATAAGGTTGTTTATCGTGAGCCTATCTGTAACCGCTAATCTAATATTTTCCGGGAATACGGCTAGAAAAATCTATTTATGCACACTGTGCACTAAATGTTCAGATGTTAAGGCTTTATGCACTACAAGTTGTTATCATTCCTTTTATTCTAGCCAATAAGCTATCTATAATTTTTCTATGCTAAGCTTTTTTGTGTTAGCAAAGCAAAGGGAAAATTTGCTTACTAATATATTCCTTTTGTTATTTTTTTTACAAAAATTTCTGAAGTGAGAAAAAATTGTGCGTATTTATAATAAGTATTATCGCCTATTTATTGGCATAGACTAAATTATACGTAAGTACACAATAATAATTCAAGCTCCTGTAGATTCAGATGTAAAAGATGGATCTGTCTTAATAGTAGTTGCTTGAGAACATATGTGGTTTAAATTATAATCACTTATTTAGAATTTATACAGATATTATAAAGTTGTTTTAGCTTTTTGCAGTGTTAGCAAATTTTTTTTGGATTCTATAATGTGGTTCGGTAATAATATATTTATAACATTTTTCACCGGTATTATAAGTGTGACGAGGTAAATCTTAACCTGCTGGCGCGGTCGGCGCACTGGCAGGTCGTCCCGATGACCTCGCACTGAAGAGACCCTTACCTGGCTATACCGCTCCTCTGCTCCTCGAACTCC
>JAPYYV010009833.1:0-21634 GCA_030522625.1 Copidosoma aretas
CACTCGAATTGTTATACCATACGCGCAGGGGGCCAACACCGCGCTTCCCGGTGCGTTCGGCTGCGGGAAGACCGTCATCGCCCAGTCGCTCTCCAAGTACTCGAACTCGGACGTGATCGTCTACGTCGGCTGCGGCGAGCGCGGCAACGAGATGGCCGAGGTGCTCAGGGACTTTTCCGAGCTCATGCTGCAGTTCGACGATTTTCGGTATATACTTACCCTACAATCAAATATTATAAGTACCCATAGTAGTTTATACACACGTGAAGCATCGAGGGAATGAAAAAAATGAAAAAAATGCTCGCGTCCTTCCCCGAGAAGAGCAATAAATTATGTGTGCACAATGCCCGCGCGACATGCAGGGAGTCGGTGATGAAGCGAACGATGCTGGTGGCGAACGCGTCGAACATGCCGGTGGCCGCGCGCGAGGCCTCCATCTACACGGGCATCACGCTGGCCGAGTACTTTCGCGATCAGGGCTACAACGTGTCGATGATGGCGGACTCGACGTCGCGCTGGGCCGAGGCTCTCCGGGAGATCGGCGCCCAGCTGGGCGAAATGGCCGCCGACTCGGGCTATCCGGCCTATCTGTCGGCGAGACTGGCCGCGTTCTACGAGCGGGCCGGAAGGGTCAGGTGCTCGGGCAGCCCGAGGCGCGAGGGCTCTCTGAGCATCGTCGGGGCCGTATCACCGCCGGCGGGCGATCTCTCGGATCCGGTGACCAGCGCGACCCTGGGCGTTGTGCAGGCGTTCTGGGCGCTCGACAGACGACTCGCCGAGAGGAAGCACTTTCCCGCCGTCAACTGGATGACCAGCTACACTCGTTGCCTCGCTCCCCTAGGTGCCCCGTCCAAATATCTCGCGGCCTTGATTAAAAATGCTGAATCAATTGTATGTACATCGTTGATTCAGGGTCGGATGAACCTTGATTTTATTCTTTGTTCATTTTGTAGCAAAAGTGCTGGTATACAGAAGCTAGAGATCGTAAATATGATGGAACACTTCCAGATAGGGATTTGTGTAAAAAAGCTGTAAGAAAGGTACAACCAATTCGTCCGAGCTCTGTAACAGGCACTTTTATGGTCACAACAGGATAAAATCTTCAACCAATTAAATTTTTGTTTGTTCTTATAAAATTGATAGGTCCAAAAATATTGAGATTTTACCCTATTGTGTTTTGGAGCTCGGACAAATTGGTACTTTTCTTAGTGCGTTTTTAAATTGGTACCTAGCTTTCTTAGCGCTTGGCCGAATTGCATATTAACTTTATGTTTCCTCCCAAGCGACGAATATATACTATTGCCCTAGGAAAGGGAAGCTAATTATTGAAACCAACGTTGAAATTTTAAACGGAGCGGCAAGGTTTATAAAAGAGAAAAATCAGCGTTGGAGAAAATATTACGAGCTAGGTGATCGTGCGTTTCTCGCTCCTCCATAGGCGGCTACTACGAGTCGCGTTTCCCGGGCTTCCTGGAGCTCCGCGCGAAGGCCCTGGCGATGCTGCAGCAGCACGAGGAACTGACCGAGCTGATGCAGCTCGTCGGTCGGGGATGCCTGTCCGAGCCGGACAGGGCCCTGCTAGACGTCGCCAAGTTGCTGATCGACGACTTCCTGCAGCAGAACGACTTCTCGGCCAACTACGACCGGTTCTGCCCCCTCTTCAAGACCCACGCGATGCTGCGCAACATCGTCGGGTTTTACGAGCTCGCCAGCGGGGCTGTGGGTCAAAGGCAGATTACCTGGGATGCTCTGAAGGAGAGGATGCGGAAAATTCTGTACAGATTGAGTATTATGAAGTTACTCTGTCCGAGGCAGGATGGTGAGAAGCTCATCAGGAAAGAGCTCGACGATTTGGATGCGGATATCAGGAGCGCTTTCGAAGAGTTGTAGAATTTGCGATTCGTGCATTGTGTGTACGGTTTTGTGCTGATATGCATATATTTATTATTATTGATTCATTTATTGTCAACGTTTCTTCGATCCCCTTGAACCTACTTTTAAAATTTTAATTGAATTACTACTCTCATATGAAAATCATCACAATTTAATCAAAGTAGTTGAAAAAAATTATTATTGGCTTGATTTCAGATATAAAAGCAGCTCACCAGGATTCGGCTCGACACGTTATCGTACATGCCGAGGAAGGTATCAACTTTCTCAAATCTCGACAGGAGTTTTGGAGGCAGCAGCAGGCAAATGCAAAAGTGTAGCGAAGATCCACGCTTGGTGTTGTTGTTTTTATCATCTAAGTAGTCATAGTATTGCATTATTGTATAAGTATAGATATAATTTAAAGTTTACACGTACAGTTGGAAAAATAAAAACGAATAACATTATGACGTGTGGGTACTTGGATATTATTTGTGTCATTATGTAACTCATATATATGATGAAGCTTTTCGTTGCGAGTTTCATTGGTCAATTTGTTGTTGTAGATATTTTAAGCTTGTCTCGTTGCGATCATAGATCTTTGTGTACTTACAAGTACCCTATACTTAATTTATATATTATTATGAAACAACTGTGATGGACGCAAGGAATACCGATTCAACTTATTCCTGAAAACTTAATTATCGCCTATTAGTCGCAACGTCGTCAATTTACATTTTGCTGGTTATATGCGTATAATATATTATACGCTTTGAACATAACGTAAATAAAAAAATCAAGAATAGTCTTGTGACTAATTTGCTAGTTGTTCGTGGTGATAAAAAATGAATGATTGAAAACCAGTCAGACTGAGAAATAAGTATTTCAAATGTTAATTCAATCCATAAACTAATGTATTTGTAGCGTGTAAAATTTTTTGAATCTAAATTTTTGAAACACAGAAGAGCAATAAGCTCTAAAAATATATCTGAAAAAAATATCGGTGTTATATAATTCTGTGGCTTTTCGGTAAAAGGGGGTAAGTCCATTTTTTGAAAAAATCGAGTGAGCAGTGGATTTCGCATCCTGAGGCAGTCCTTTACATGTAAAAAAAGTCCCATAAGCTAATTCGACCTATTTCTCGAGATATCGACGATTGCAAAAGGGGATAAGTCCAATGGGGAACAAAGTTGTTCCCGGTAAAAGGGGACAAGTCCACTAAATTTCGAACAACCGTGCACTTACACCACAGTGTGCGCGTGGGTGCCGAGCGTGGGTGCATAATTTCAGACGAATTTTCTTTTCTCGCCGGCATCGGCAAATCTTTCTACTTAATTCCGAGTTCCGAGTTCTGCCTTCTAAGTATAAGTATAACTATATATATAAGTATATTATAACAGTCCTATTACTGAGTGTCCGTCGGCCGTCCTCGTTCTTGTAGCTACAGTTGCATCAGTTAATCAGAATCGGCATCGCACGGCAAAAGCAAAACCACGAGTGTGTTAACTTAACGAATAAAGTGATAAATAAACGTGAGTTGCACTTGTTGCATACAAGTGATAGTATAATTATCGAGTGTAGATCTAGTGAGGAAAAAAAAGGAAAAAGCGATGGCCGACGAGGCGCCGGTTGAGAAGCTATCGAAAAAGTGAGTAGCCCCCATGCACACGTGCAACAGCTGCTGCTCCTGAATTCGATGATTTTGGTGGATCGATGTCCGCGAAAGACTGAAAATTAACCTCAAACGTAACACGCCCGATACACAGTATAAAATCTACTTGTTTCAACTATCATGCTTATTTTTCTTTTCTTTTTACACCGCCTACTATTCGCGACAATGTGCTGAGAGAAATTTATGCAGGGCTAAAGAAAGAGGGATACAAATATTTTGAGTAATGCTAGGCATAGTCGGGAGAGGCTTGCTGCTGCAGAAACGTGGCGGCGGTGCCTTGAGGAAGACTTTGCTCAGCGCGGCCTCCTCGTGCGAGCCGCGCGCCAACCTATTGCGTCAAATTTCTGTCTGCCAGCCCTCGAAAAAGTGCGTAGAACCCTTAATCAATCGTTACGTTTAGCGTATCTCCTTGCCCTTTCTTTTTGAGATCAACAATCTACTTTGTTCCTTTTTTTTTCTTCCGACAGTTTCCGTTTTCAGAATCGTACTTATTATTTTGGGCAAAAGTTTTATATTTATCGAGGAGCACTTAATCATGTATTTTTATCAACAACAAAAACGTGTACAGTTGTTCGTTTATTAAATAATTTTTCTAAATGATTAAATTTCAAATGACAAATGTTTCTGATTTGCGAGTCTATAGATTTTACACAAAGTAAAAATTATAGATGCAATAAATTGAAATTATATTTTCAGTGAATTAAAGAGAAAGCTGAAAGCAGAACAAAAATTGAAGGAAAAGTTGGAAAAGGAGTCCAAAAAACAAGAGGAGCAGAATGTAAAGGAAGACGCTGGTGGACCATCAAATAAATTATCGGAAGAAAACATTAGTCCTAATGTACGTTTATTTTAATGTATATTCTCACTACTATTCTAAGTTTCTGATCATACATTGGAGTTGAATTTTATAGGATTACTTCAAAATCAGAAGTCAAGCCCTTGAAAAACTCAAGGCTGCAGGTGACCATCCATACCCTCATAAATTCCATGTGTCAATATCGCTACATAATTTTATTGAGAAGTACAGTGATAAGTTGAAAGATGGGGAGGCAATGGAAAATGAAATTGTCAGTATTGCTGGTAGAGTGCATTCTATCAGAGGCGCCGGTGCTAAGCTGATATTCTACGATTTAAGAGGAGAGAGTGTTAAAGTTCAGGTTATGGCCAATGCTAAAAAATATGAGGTTGAAGATAACTTTACTGTGGATACTGATAAAATTGGTCGTGGTGACATTATTGGTGTTGTGGGTTATCCGTGCAAAAGCAAGAAGGGAGAGTTCTCCATCATGCCTAAAAGTATAAAACTTCTCAGTCCATGTCTGCACATGCTTCCCCATTTGCATTTCGGGTTAAAAGATAAGGTAAGTTACCGAAAAATCTATCACCATTAATATAACAATGTAGTCTCATGTATGATCAAAACTTTAATTTGTTTCCACAGGAAACCAGGTATAGACAGAGATACCTAGATCTCATCATAAATGACAAAGTGAGACAGAAGTTCCATGTTCGATCCAAAATTATTTCCTACATTAGAAAATTCCTTGATGACCAAGGCTTTTTAGAAATCGAAACTCCAATGATGAACATGATTGCCGGAGGTGCAACTGCAAAGCCCTTTGTTACGCATCATAATGATCTTAACATGGACTTGTTCATGAGGATTGCTCCCGAGCTTTATCACAAGGTATATTACTCAACTAAACGAAAACATACATATCTGAAAAAATATCCGAATGTATTAAAATTGTGTCAATTTATCGAATATTACGTAGATGTTGGTTGTTGGTGGAATTGACAGAGTCTATGAGATCGGACGACAGTTCAGGAACGAAGGCATTGATATGACCCACAATCCAGAATTCACCACATGCGAGTTTTATATGGCTTATGCAGATTATAAAGATATTATGACTATCACGGAGGAGCTAGTTTCGGGTATGGTTAAGACTATACACGGGACATACAAGATCATTTACCATCCTGAGGGTGAAGGCACCGAGCCGGTAGAGATCGACTTCACGCCGCCATTCAAACGAGTCTTTATGATCAAAACACTCGAGGAAGTTTTGAATGTAAAATTCCCCAATGCGACAGAATTGAATACTTCTGAAGCTAACAAATTCCTTAGCGATCTTTGTGTAAAGCATGAGGTCGAGTGTCCAGCACCTAGAACCACTGCAAGGCTATTGGACAAGGTAAAAGTCGAATTATTTATTTTAAACTATTTTTGGTATGTTACTTCTTGAAAACTGATAATTTAACCGATTTTAGCTCGTTGGTGAATTTATAGAAGAGAACTGTACTAATCCTACATTTATTCTGGATCATCCGCAAATAATGTCTCCTCTTGCTAAATGGCATCGCTCTGAAGCTGGTCTTACGGAGCGTTTCGAGCTTTTCGTTATGAAGAAAGAAGTGTGCAATGCTTACACCGAGTTGAACGATCCTTTTGTTCAGAGAGAAAGATTTGAACAACAAGCTAAGGACA
Source organism: Copidosoma aretas (assembly GCA_030522625.1). Lineage (NCBI taxonomy): Eukaryota > Metazoa > Arthropoda > Insecta > Hymenoptera > Encyrtidae > Copidosoma > Copidosoma aretas. The sequence goes on from JAPYYV010009833.1 coordinate 6,033, forward strand.
AAGCAGCTGGTGATGACGAAGCTCAATTAGTCGATGAAAACTTCTGTACTGCTCTTGAATATGGATTGCCTCCTACTGCAGGTTGGGGTATGGGCATTGACAGATTGACCATGTTCCTCACTGACTCAAATAACATAAAGGTATGTCCAAAGAACTATTTTGTATGGGCCACATAATTTAAAAAATTAATAAATTGCAAAATATTTTTAGGAGGTGCTGTTCTTCCCAGCTATGAAACCTGATGATCCAAATAGAAATAAGGAAATTGTTGAAGAGAAAGCTGCAACCAGCACTTGAAAAGGAGTTTTGTTAAAATTTAATTAAAAATAACTTATTGAATGTATCGTTTTTTATTTTCTGGTTTACTCTAAAAAAGTTAAACAAAAATCAAAACACGAACACACCCATATTTAATAATTATAAAAATATGTCTTAAAATCAATTATTCCTCAGCATATCACACAAAATTTTTTTAAACAGTTTATGACATCAATAACGTATTAAATGTCACTGGCAAAAGTAATTGATTTAGGAGTAATCTAAGTCATTCATAAATTAAAAAATTTATCAACGATTTCAATTGCGCTAATATCACTTGATAGTTAGAACTGGCAGTTAAATCAGCTATCATCCATTTTTGGTACATATTTTGTCACAGAATTGTAATGTGCTCCCAATTGATACATGTGTCTGTGATAAGTAAGAATTAGTTTTCTTGTTGATTCAAATTCAGTGCCTACTTCATAAGCAGCACCTATGGCTTGAATTACTTCAATAGGACACTTGAGAACAATCGATAGTACCTGAAGCTGAAAACAATGTTGGATAAATTAGATGGAAGAGCAAAAATTTTACAAGTTCGAGTTAACATACTTCAACAGCTCCACCCCAAGTACTTGTTTCCGCAACCTTATCACAATATTTTTCGTACTGTTCAACAGTTAAAAGTTCATTTGAATTTGGATTTTCGATAAATGGCAAGAAATTATCTATGTTTTCCTTTAAATGATTGGCAGTTTTTCTTCTAAGATCGTTATAGTCGACTGGTAAATCACCTATTAATTTCAACTGGTGTGCAATAGCGTTATAGAGGCTGTATGGATACACAATTTAATTACATTATGTTATAAAAAACTTTAATTCATCCATAAATAATTACTAACCAGTGTCCGTCACTTGGTATCTCGTGGATCATCAGATTTCGCTTCGTAAGTACAGTCTTAATTGCTTGTATCTCAAGATTCCTCTGACCAAACTCATTCAGTGCCTCCTGTTCGATAATTCTTTCGTTTCTTTCCTTTTCGGCATTCTCTTTCTTCTCTCTCCTCTTTTGAGCTTTGGATATTCTGGCAGGCTTAGGATTACCCTGGTCACTAACTTCAGTCGAAACGTCGTCGTCATGAGCAGCTTCATTGCTTTTTTCATTATCGTTCGAACTTACACTCACTTGTGACAACATCAATTCAGCCAGATCATCGTTTTGCTTTTTGTCTAGTTCAGATTCCAATTTCACTATCTCCTCTGTGATGTCTTTTTTCTTTTTTTTGTCTCCTTTGCATATTGATTTTTTCAGAACTTGAATTTTTGCTGGAAACAAGTGTGTGATGACAGATGAGAGATATGAAAATAAGAGCATTAGTCAACATCAAGTACTTACCTTGAAGATCCTTTCGCTCCTTCTTGTGTACGGCAAGTAGCTCCTGCTCTTTGGACAACACTTGTTTGGACTCGTCAGACATTATTTAACAAAACAAAAAATTTGTTGTATTTCTACACACAATAACACTATTTACACTATACAATATATATTCCAGCAATAATCTGATAAAGTGAGGTTATGATCTCCCCAACAGGGGCGAGGGGCTTATATATAATTCTGCCGAGCCCTGCAGGCTGCAAGAGGTTAGAGAGCACCTCCGGCGTTTGTTGTTGTTGTGCTCTCTAATAGTGTGGTTCTGGTGCCGTGGTACGTGTCTTTTTTTGAGAATTTTAAAGTTGACTGAGGCTAAGTTCACGTAAATGCACGTATCTTGGGTGATGGCACTTGAAAGTGTCAAATTTCGAACTAATTGAACTCATCCAGTACAGAAAACACCTCGACGGGTATTTGCGTGGATTTTGTGCTAATAGACCCAGCGTACGTTTTTACCAAGAGTTCTTGTACCTTGTTAAGAAAAAAATCATGTCAGATGACGAAGATGCGCCATACGTAAAGAAGACATCCTCGAAGACGGTGCACTATGGCTCGCTGGAGGAGACGGAGCGGATGCGCCTGTCGTCCGGCGTCCTCGAGAGCAACGGCGACAGCAGGGATGCCTTCCCTACCCCGGTCAATGTGCACATCTCCAACGAGTACATGGAGTTCGAGGAAGATATGTCGAAGGATCGACAGGCACTGCTGGAGGAGTTCGAGAGGCGCAAAAAGGCGAGGCAGATCAACGTTTCGACGGATGACTCGGAAGTTAAGAAGAACCTGAGGCAGCTCGAAGAGCCAATCTGCCTGTTCGGCGAGGGACCCGCTGACAGGAGAAACAGGCTGAGGGAACTGCTTGCCAGTCTGGGCGAGGATGCCATCAAGAAGAAGGACGTCGAGGACAAATTCGTGCAGCCGGAAAAGGATCCGGAGAGCACTTGGTACCACGAGGGCCCCGATACGCTGAGGAAAGCCAGACTGTGGATTTCCACTTACTCCATAAAACGAGCAAGGCTGAGGCTGGAAAAGGCAAGGAAGGAGTTAGAGGTATCAGCTGCTACAAAGACTGCCAAGAGGCAGGAGCTGCTTAAGAAGCTGCAGAACTTGACTACCTACTGCTCGGAAGTTGGCGACACAAGGCCCATTTCCTTCTGCCAGTTCAGTCCAAATTCAAAGGTACTGGCAACAGCCTCGTGGTCCGGGCTGTGCAAGCTCTGGTCTGTTCCCGATTGTACTCTATTGAGAACGTTAAAGGGTCACGAATGTATTGTAGGATGCATTGTGTTCCATCCAAAGGCAACCATTACCGAGGACATGTTTGCAGACAGGGTTTCCAGAATCTGTGTACTGGCAAGCTGTGCTAGCGACGGATCTGTAAAGCTCTGGGGTGGTGGGAAGAGTGAAAAACCTCTGGCAGAGGTTGAGGGCCATGAGCCTCACAGAGTATCCAGGTTGGCATTCCATCCATCAGGCAGATTTCTGGGTACCTGTTGCTATGACTCCTCGTGGCGTTTGTGGGATTTGGAGCAGCAGGCAGAAGTTTTGCATCAGGAGGGCCACACAAGGCCCGTTCACTGCATGAGTTTCCAGGGCGATGGATCAGTAGTGGCCACAGGTGGGCAAGATTCTTTTGGAAGAGTCTGGGATCTCAGGACTGGAAGGTGTATTATGTTTATGGAGGGACACTTGAAATCTATATTTGGAATTGACTTTTCACCAAACGGTTTTCACATAGCAAGTGGTTCGGAGGACAACTCTTGCAAAATTTGGGATCTCAGGAAGAGATCTTGTATATACACAATACCAGCCCATTTGAATCTCATAGCAGACGTGAAGTATCAAAAGGAAGAGGGACAGTACTTGGTGACGGCTTCCTATGACAATAGTGCAAAAATATGGTCAAACAATACTTGGCAGCCACTCAAGACTTTGCCTGGCCACGATGGAAAAGTCATGTCTGTTGACATATCTCCTGATCACCAGTACATAGCTACAAGTTCCTACGACAGAACGTTCAAACTGTGGGCCCCAGAATTATAAAATGTATTTAGAAGTTTAATTTTTCATTTTAGACTTGACTTGTAAAAAAAGAAAACAAGTACAAAAACAAAAATTGTAAATAATGTAACATAAATTACAATAAATTGAGTTTGCATCATTTATTGTACTCTTGTCGTCTCCCTGTCCAAGCCATGATGAAATAAATATTATCCTTTAAATTAATAAACTATATAGAGCCTTATTGTGATCACTACAATTCAAGCACGAAAGCATCCAACCAATCCGATGGCCTGAAAAAGAGTTTAGAGGTGTGCGCAAGTTCGAGCCCCCCCCCCCCCCCCCCCCCCCCCCCCCTATCCACCCTCCATTTATTCACAAACCACACCCTACATGATGGTGATGCAGAGTTGCAATCGTTGCAGACGCCAGACGCAGCTGCTGCATCAGATCAGGTGCAGCACAGCATGACAATGTTGACGGATCGGCCGGTGTAGGACCTATAACAGTTTAAATGCAAAGTGCAAACGAACAAGTGAGCGAGAGAGACAATAAATTTTCCCCCGAGCATGCAGTAGGTAAATGAGTTTTATCTCATCGGTTTGGTTCTTCGTTATAAGTATGCGGGCCGCAGACGTCGAGAGGAGAGAGAGGGATAGATAGGATAGAGAGTATGAGTTAGGATTAGCAATTAGCACGACTGGCACGAGGTGCAGACGGCGAGTGGAGACGGCAGACGGTGCAGTGAGAGTCGTCGATACGTCGTGTAGCGGCGACCGCAACGGTCGACGGGTCGAGTCGAGCAACGAGGGCATCACGGGAGACGAGAAAAAAAGGTGGAGCAGCAACTGATCATTGAAAGTACCCGGTGCTCCGATAATCCTCTGTTCGTCAGCGTCTTGGCGAGGACGTTGTAAGAGTCAAAACCTAAAGGACAAGGCCTAATCTTACCTAACCGGTACACCCGGATATTTACTACAGGGGGACGAGAAAATATATTAAAAAAGCCGAATCATGGACTTCGAGTCGAACACCTACTCCAAGGTGAACAAAAACAAGAGCAACAGCAGCACGTACGAGGACGAGGAGGAGAAAAAGCACTTTCAGCGCATAGTCTCCGCCTTCAAATATTACAAGTAAGTATAGTACTTAAGTTAAGTTCAAGTACTTACTTACCTAGTCGTTAGTATATTGTAGTGGTACATACCTGCCGGCTGTTTTTAATGTTTGTTTTTATCTTTCGGGAGCAGGAGATTGTAGTTATCTCTCGGCGTCGACGGGGTGGGTGTTGATAGATCTAGATACCTACAGAGACGGGCGCACGGTACCTAGAAGTATACAATACTTGAAGCTGTATTGTGTGTCGGATGCAGCTTGTTTTTCACGTTTTGGGTGATTATTTTGCGATTGGTATTTTTCCGCGTGTTTTTGACTGTTTTTCTGGCAGGAGGAAACCAATTTTGGGGCATCTACACCGGCCTTATCTCCAATTCTCGGAGCAGCTAAGCGCTGAGGGCGTTCGTTGTTTTCTTTTTCCGTTGGAGCTATGTGTAACTTTTCGTGCGTATACAGGCACGCACTTGACAATGATGATAAACGGACAAACGGTGTTCTTAACGTCTTCTCGAAATTTGTATCTAAAGTGCCATCAGTTTTCAAGAAAAACGCGTCATCGTCTTATTATTTGAATTTACGACCAATTTTTGGAATTCTTATGCGTTTTCACGTTTGTTTCTCAAGAGGTATAATTACGAGGCGAATGATACGGTTTTTCCCAAATTTTATCGCTACTTACAGCGAAAATAAGCAGCTGCCACGCTGCCAAAAATAATAGAGCCACTGGTGACGTAATTAAAATTTAATTTCCATATATTTATCTTGTTTGTAAAATACACATCTAGTGATGCTGTGTGTTATCAAAGGCTCTTTCTTTACAAGTAGGTAATGCTCTGAGATGACATTTGCTTACCAATACACCAATCTTCAAATCTGAACTTATCAATTTGTAAACAGTTGTAATTGCCAATTTTCCATATGAATATTGTGTTCATCAACTTTAGGGTAAAGAAAAAGATAGTCTAATATCTGCGTTTTTTTTATCTTTCAGACCACATTCTTTACAGAGAGTAAAGAAAACCGAGAAATATCTCCTAAGTCTTCCACCACATCATCAGAAATTGTTGAGCAATTATAAAGAACATTTGCATAAAGTCAAACAGTGTATAGAGAATAACGATGAAATAATAAAGCTGATAATAAAGGATGTGGCTCACATATTTGAAAATGTCAGTCCAGCTAGTTCTACAACGGACAATGTAAGATCAAGTTCTATGGTGTGTAGCATGTTTATGTGTTGTACTGTCTAAGTCTGTCCATTATAAGTGTTATTTTAGTTTTTTATGTTTTATTTCAACTATCATCTTTGGATTAATTTCTAAGTGCAGATCTTGCATGTCTTTTTAGCGTTTAAATGCACTTGAAAAGTTTTTATTGCATGCTGTTCTACATAATATGCTCATAATCGAAAAAATAGTTGGGTCAATAATTTTGTTGTGCTGTGTGTATAAGTCAATGTATCATGTTTGTTTTTTATTTATTAGTTGATTTACTTTTATTTATGTAGAAAAATCAACGAGCAATCTGTCCTGTACTAATAAACTACTGACGGTGCCAATAACAGCTACTACTACTTAATAAACTCCAATAATGACCTCTAAAAATACAAATGTACTTTGAGCACCTGTTATCTCATTCGCAAGTGAGTTTCAAAACCTGAAGCAAGGCACGCTACCCGACAATATTTGATACACAAGACATCAATCATTATACAAGTGAAGCTGTCCAATGACAATCAAACCAGTCTGTAATTGAATAACAGACTGATGATGATCTAACTGTGACATTGTCCCGCCGAGTCTGTACGCTAGAAAATAAAAAAATTTACGCCCTGACTTCTTAATTTTATAAACTGTCTACTGAGAGTACGGCTTGCAGACCTGGGACCATATAGAAATGGTGGTCAGACAAGAGTTTCATATTAATAAGTCGTATTAGCGTTTATAAAGTCCTTGCAACCTCTTCATAAATCCCAATAATTTATAAGCCGCTGTCAAGACACAATCGAAATGCCTATCAAACTCAAAGAAACCTCCAAATACGATTCCCAAGTCGCTAATTTCGTCAAATCGTGTTAATCCTATTAACACCGAATCAGACAAGACGTTACCCAGCACCTTATACTACGACCAGTTAAATTTAATATGATCTCAACCAATTCAACAGAGGCCCCTCACTCGGCGTAGATTAGTAACCAGTTTATGGCTAATCAAATCAAACGCTTTCACAGAATCAACATATACACCGAGTCAGTCCGAGAGCGCTCTAAAGCACAGGCAATAGCACTACAATAAATCATGCTTAAAAAAATTATCTTTTTAAAACTAAAAAAATTTACAGACTCTAGCCCACCGACCGATCTTGGCCGACCTTGAGAAGGTCCAGGCCACTGTGAAACAACTAGTTAGAGACTGGAGTACCGAAGGTGCTGAGGAGCGGAGGACCTGCTATCAGCCCATCATAGAAGAAATTCTCAAGCAATATCCGATCGATCAGTGGTATGTGGTGCATAGTTCTGTTAGTGTTTCTTTCATCTTCTTTACGCTTTCTATCCATCCTCTATTCATCTTCCAACGTCGTCTATCATAATACGTTAGAATACACTTTATACAGAATAAGTGGATAAAAATTTCCAGTACACCATCAGACATCCAAATTCTCGTGCCTGGAGCTGGACTCGGCAGACTTGCCTATGAGATAGCAAGGAGGGGCTACACGTGTCAGGGAAATGAGTTCTCGTTATTTATGCTCTTTGCTTCACATTTCGTGCTAAACAAGTAAGTTTACGTTTCTAATTAACATCAACTTACCCATTTGTCAAGAAATTTTTTTACATCATCAGTATACAATTAAGTTCGTCATTGAATATATACAATTTATTTTTGTGAAAGATAATTGTTTTCTACAACATATATTCGATATTGATATTATGTTCAATTTGGAAAATTGTATAAAAACATTTGACTCACGAGCTATTTTTTTTTTTTTTTTTTTTCAATTCCAAAAATTGTATACGCTTAACAATGTTTTTTAGATGCCGAGGTGTCAATACGTACAAAGTTCATCCATGGGTGCACCAGTACATGAATAATTTAGATCCAGAGCATCAAACTCATGCAGTTTGTTTTCCGGATGTGAATCCAAGTGATCGCCCAGAAGACGCACAATTTTCCATGGCAGCTGGTGACTTTCTAGAGGTAAATTATTGTCACACTCTGGATTTTTTGAGCTGAAAAATGCCAAATAATTTGTACATCAAACGCAATCCTAACATTAAGTGATTTGATTGAAACAGGTATACACGGAAGAATATCATTGGGACTGCGTGGCCACATGCTTTTTTATCGATTGTGCCAATAATATAGTACAATTTATCGAAACTATTTACAAAATATTAAAGCCAGGTGGTATATGGATCAATTTGGGTCCACTTTTATATCACTTTAGTGACATGCCAATGGAAGATTCTATTGAACCAAGTTACAGTGAAGTGCGTGACGTAATCAAAGGCCTTGGCTTTCAAATAGAAGTTAGTATCGTGCATTTATGCGACATATATGTGTATACATATATATTTCAACGTATTGACTGTTCGTTCTAATTTATTATTGCAGAAAGAGGAGACCCATGTTAAAACTAGATACGCCCAAAACGTCAATAGCATGCTGCAGTACGAGTACAACAGTGTGTACTTTATTTGTAGAAAGCCTCAGAGAATAGATGGCGAGCCAATGAGTCAAAATGGTGTAGAAATTAATGGACTTTCAAAAGAAGAGCAAGATTCTAATTAGCTTCGGTTGTATTTTTACTTACGTTTAAAAAATTGACGTATATGTGTGTCTCACATTTCGACATTATAATAACTTTGATAGTATAACTGCGTCCTTTTCGGTACAATTACTTTGATTATTATTTAACTCTTCGTCAGTCACTTGAGTCATCTGTGATATTTTCAAATGAGTTTTCTAATTATTTCCTTAAAAAATAATCTATAAATGAATGTTGAATCTAGATTTTTAAATGTTAAACAGGTTTTTAAGTAAAATTCACATGTAATTAAAAAATAATATATGCATATAAAAGACTCAAGTTATTAATTAAAATCTAACAGAAAATGTTGAAAAAAAGGGTTGAATAATGTGATTCTTAAGAAATCTCATTTTTTCGTTTCACAAATTATCGTCTGTTGTGTGCGTCAACTTAGGAATCATCAAAAGTACAAATTAAACTAATACCGAAAATAATCATTACTTAACGTTTTCCTTGAGCCCAGTATGTGATTTAGCATAATCTCTGACCTTTAACAGCTGCGTTATCAATCCAACAACATTAAAAAATTGTGTAATGCTGGATAAAACGTTATTAAAGCTAAAATATATTTTAATGTTTAAAAAAGTCAATGTGTCAGCTCCAAAGCTATATGCGCCTAAAGTTATAGTTTTAGCGAATGAACTAATATGATATGCAAATCAACCATGAATTCGAATCACTAATTACGCTCAATCAGGTATGGATTCCTCGCAGTATTTCAATTAGTAGTGCCTTTTATATGTTCCCACTTTTACAAATATTTTTTTCATCCGTATCATAAGAAAAAAATATTTGTCCTGTTTAAACACTTATGTGAGAAAACAAATAAAATAGGCTGTTATGACTGGGTTGAACTGCGTGGCATTTAAAATGAAATTGAAACAAGTATCTTTTTATACGTTTTTTTTTTTTTTTTTTTTATATATCACATGTTTCTTTTCATTAAAGAGTTGTAAAATAATGATCATGCAAAGCCGTTAATTGAAAGTTATTAATGCTAGAATAGGATTTACAGTTAACCCACAAAAAAGTGCGGTTTATCGATAAGTTATTTGAATCATGTTTCATATGACAATATAATTTTATATTCAAAATTATAGGAGACTTTTATTTATACCCACCGTTTCTTTTAGGTTTAATTAAAATACATGTATCAGTAAGGCTACAATTTTTGTCAAAATACAAAATATTTTATAAACTTTTATTTAAATACTGTACAAATAACACAGGTATTTTATCAGTCTCTATTTGTTGCATTTTACTGTAGTTTAAAAACTGTCTTCGTAATCTTGCTAACTGTGATACACCTCCTGAACTTTCAAGCACAATATTGTACTTGAGAATTTTTATATCATTTTCAATTCCCAATTGTTTTGCAGATATTATTTCCTGCGAAAGTATAGTTATTGTAGAAAACTTATTACATCACAGCCTGGCAACTATAATTTTTTAAACTCACATTAACAATTTCCTGAGTTATCCTATCCATATCATATAAATAATTTGTAGCTAATAATGGTGCCTGAAATACAAATTATACATAAAGATAATGAAAACTTATTGGCAAAGTTTAAGCAGAATTGAATAAATTTACAGATTGGGTGCTCATGTTCGGTTTTGGAGCCTTTACTTTGTACAGAGAGGCGTACATTTCTTCGTACTGCAATTCATCTTCTGGATTGACTATAAATAATGGCGCATCCCAACGGTTTTGACCATTTGGCACCTCATACCTTTAATACCGTCAAAAAACTGGATAAATAAAAATATTCTATAGTACTTAAAATTTTTTTATATTTTACCTAAGAACCAATCCATCAAATATTTCTCTGGAATATTGTTCACAGGCTGGTCTTTTCTCGTTGCACAGCCATGCATATTCTACAGGTGAATCACACTGCACCGTACATTGGGGTACTTTATACTCTTTGCTCATACAGTAAATTTCGTACCTGTAGCCCTTTATGTAATTACTACTATCAATGATCAGAACATCTGTTAGAGATAAGAGTCTCTGAGCATGAGACTTGATGTCACCACGAACTAGTTTTTCTTTTATTGAATCTGCAAATAAATAAATAAATCATGATAAATGTGATGAACAGTACTTTGATACATTGAAAAATAATCAAATAACCGAGATTGGCGAGATTTATTCTGAGATTCAATGTAAACAAAATACCCTAACGACTTTTTGCGCAAACTACTTACCAGAAAAATAGCTATTTTTATCAAACGAAGCTTTTTTTATCATTTCTTCTTCGCTGATGATTTCTACTTTCTTTCCCTTTGTTTCAAAAAATTCTTTAAGTTCCTTTGCCCTCGTTGTTTTTCCACTGCACGGAATCCCCGTCATTATCATCAACGGCATTTTATCAGTTTTGTATATAACGTGAATTTTATTTAACAAATTATTGAATAACCTTAAATACACTCGTGTGGAGTAAAAATAAAATTATGCGAAACCAAACCGAGAATGTTTACATGTGGGCGCAGACATTTTTAAAAGGAGCTAGCAGACGTCTTTGCCCGTTGCGATTTGCGCGCGAAACATTCACGATTCGTTGATTTTCAAACGGTGTTACATAAGTACTACTTAATTATAGCTTATATCCTTCAACATATACGCCAAGTTTTGTGTATCTAATAAAATAAAATTTTTTCTGAAAAGTACAATACAAAAAATGATGTTTTTCAATATTATTGTTTTTCTCGTTCATTTCTCGATCCAAAAATATTTATCAATAAATGCGGTAATATGTATAGAATAGCTTGATATATTTCCGACCATACGAATAGTTCTGCGTTTCTAATTAAATTACATGTCGTTTATTAGAAATGTTGGAACGAAACAACGATAGAGGATTTTACCGGAGTGACTGAGTTAGAATAGAAAAAAAAAAAAAAAAAAAAAAAAAAGACACCGCGGGATGATAAACCGCAGCTCTGTCTCTCTATATACATCCGATCATCTTTGTACTTTTAAAAGTAGCACGTGCATGATACATCCGCTGTTTGGAGACCCTAAAAAAAAAAAAAAAAAAAAAAAAAGAGTCCATCGATCTTCTACGATTTCAGCTGCGCGCTCGGCCATACACCCGGTAGTAATGAAAATGACAGCCGGTGCAAACACGCGTTCATTCCATACAACATAGTGGGTGAAGCTCTCGAGAGATTTTGCGCTATGAGAGTATATGTATTACTAATATGTATACTTTTATATGTAATCCTTGGGTGCGACGCCTAGAAACGTTTTTATTCACTCTCATGTATGCTTTCCAATCGTCTATCTTCAACTTTACAGTATACTACGTGCTCGAGCTCAATGAGGGACGCTTCTTTTATGATGGACAGGTAAGTTTTTATTTTATCGAAGTATCAGTATGCATTGTTTTTCACAATGATCGTCGTTCAATTATTAATTTGTTTGAAAAATTTTAATACTCTGTGAGAATTTTGATATTCTAACAACATACCTTTTGTGCCAAAATAATCAAATGCAATAAGAACAAGAAAAAAACGCGTGTGCAAAAACAAAAATTATTTTCGATATCTGAGAGCAAAAAATTAATCCTCGATCCGGCTGACTGTGTGTATCGAAGAATTCATTATCCAGTAAGTTCATTCACTCGGCTCTCTAAACGTCTTGCAAAAGTGAAAGTTCTGAAAGTAAGTATAAGTAAGTGAGCGCAAGTATGGAGTAAACTCCTTCTTTTTGACTGACCCAATAATAACAATTGCAGCAGAGATGACTTTCTACTCTGATTCACCGCAGATGCTTGATTTGTGCGTTGCATGTATGCGCGCTCACAGAGCAGTGGTAATACGTGCACAAGTTACAGTATGCATTATCATTATTCACACTTTTATGATTATTATTATTTCAATTATACACGTATATTTTTGCAGAATTATCTGTTTCGTGAAACTTTTTTTCACCGATCGAAAATAAAGTTTTGCTGAAAATGTATCGGGACGGATATGTTTTACGGTGTTTAAAAACATTAGTGGTTGCTAAAAAACCCTCCTTTGGGTCAATACATATATGCCTGCGAACTTGGTCATTTTATCACTCGTATCTCAAAATTTCTTGGCTCTACCGATTTCAGTGAATCAATCTTCCAACCCGTTCTGCCCTAATTTTTTCATTTTTTGGTTCACAAAAAAAAACACTCTGGATTTTCGGGATGATTGTATATTGAGTGAAAACCAAATCTGAAATAATTGACTTTTGAAAAAAAAAAATGTGTTTTCGGAGAACTGTACATGGGTTATTCTACGAAAACCGGGATTTTTCATGTCCCAGTTGATTAAAACGGCATACAAGGAGATTTTGTTTCAAAAACTTTTTTAAATAATAAGGAGTGTTTGTCTGCTGAAGTTACAACAGAAATCAGAGCATAAAACAGTATTGCTTCAGTTTTACATGAAAAAGAGGGGCTACATTAGCGTTACGAGCTCGTGTCCCATTCCGCAATTTTCACTTTTGACGACGACTGGAAGCTACATACGGCTATTTCATTTTTTCTGCGGTACATAATCTCAAAGTTATTGACGTAAGCAACATTATCATGCACTTTTCAGAGCCGAAACTGGTAAAGTTGTAGGACTGAAATGTGACAAATTTGAAATTTGCACGGAAAATGCTCTTGCACGTTGATATCGTTAAACTTGAGGGCTCCAATTAAAACGTTTTGTATTCTACGGACGTTGAGTGTATTGCAGGAATTTTTTCAATTTTTCCCATTGCGATCTGGTAGTGTAACGGGCTTGCAAACATGTCAAGTCAGTATCCCGTATAACGGGTCAAAATGTATATCTTCGCGTATAGGGTTGTCGGATCGACTCGACTAATGTAGCATACGATAGTAGGTAAAAAGTTCTTTATATAAGTGCAAGGACGAAGTGTAATTCTTATTCAGAGCGCCGTATTCTCGATTTTAAGACGATTTTCTCAGAGCCCGTAACGGTGCATAACTCGAAGTGTTTGGCGGGAATCGTTGAATTACCGACTCGGATTGTAAAGTGCACGTATGTAGATGGTAAATTAATATAATATGAGTGCAAGGGTGAATTTTAATTATCATGTGGTGCGTGGCAATTACAGTTTTATGACGATATTGTAAAAATCCGCAACGGTACAAAAATGCCACGTATCTTCACGCATTGCTGAATCATCGACTCGGATAGTGAAGTATCAACATAAAAATGATAAGTACATGATATATGAGTGCAAGGATGAAGTTGAATTTTCGTTCAGAGCTACGTGATCTCGATTTTAAGACGATTTCATTGAAGCCAGTAACGGTACCCATTATACATAATGTATGATATATTGCTACGGCAAAACTCTTTCAAAAGAGCAGATATTGCGGGGCCCAAGAAATTCTAACTCACTTCGATCACAAACAACACGGAAAAAATATTATAGATCAGTCGAAAAATCCCCTTTTAAGCCTTTGTCCATTTGAGCCTCAGTAATATGTCATTTTTTGTAAAATGATCCATATATTATTAGACGTTTACACGGCATATTATGAAATTCAGCTTAAAATATATTAAGTATATATAGTTTTCGGTGGCTGAACCGATCGCAACCTTTCCAAAAAACGTAATGAAAGAACGGATCGTCATTAAAAATCAACGAAGCGTGTGTATACACGACAAGACTTACGGCGAACAAGTGTTCCGACCAGAATCTGAGAAAAAGATAGAAACGACCAGCCGGGTTAGTTGAAAAATACATACAAGTGCATGGCAATTTGCAGAGAAAGACCAGTTGGAGTAGTTTTTTAATGGTCGTACCCTTCGCGAAGAAGAGAAAAAAAACTCGCGATTAAAATTCCGGCGCTTCGGGCGAAAAAGTTCACGATCCAAGCCCGTGCAGAGAGGCCAAAAAGTCAAAGATCTCCGCCAAGCTGTACTGCTCCCGACTGTACATTACGTTATAAACATATGCAACAGCAACACGAGTCTTTGGCCTATGCGCGCGGCGGCGATAAAAGTTTCAAAAAGCATAGCCCACGTATTATGGGCTCTCGAGAGCTCTCGCTCTCGCCGCTGAAAGTGCAAGTGAACCTCTCGGACTTTCCCTCCTTCTCGTGTTGTTATGTGCACAACAGTATACTTACACAGTATACCCCTTTACCCTCCTGCGCCTCCTCCGACGTACCCACCCGCACCCCCTTCCGCTGCGTCGTGCGCCGTGTGCGCTGCTCTTGCTGTGTGAGGATGTATAATACATGTTGAGGTCTCGGAAAAATAAAGACATTTTTTTCTCTCTTCTTCGCCGCTCGTATTATCGTCCATCAGAGACACTCATCACCTGTGCGCAATCGTTGCAACTGGATCATTTCGGAATAAAGTTGTCAAACGGGCCGAGGGCGCTCGAAAAAAAAAAAAAAAAAGCTTTAATTTGAGCTTCGGTGGAGTACAAAAAATGTTGACCTGGTCAAAAGAGCGAGTGAAAAACGCGGTGTGATTTTACTATCCATCCAGTGAAGCGCGTCATTTTTACATTTATAACGGTATCGATTGAACTTTGGTATTCCGTTAATTTAGACCCCATCATCATTATCATGGAACTCTGTCGGCAAGTCCCGAATTTAAGTTACTATTTTTTCTCTTTCGGCTTTTTTTCAATCTCACCGAAAACGACACGTTTTACGGCATCCTGCGTGCCGTGCGACTCATCTTCGCGCAACGTTTTCTCCTTCCAGGGGTGGAAAGAAGAAAAAAAAGAGAACATCCCAAATAACCTAAAAAGTCAACTGCAGCCACGCTCCGTGCAAGCGCCAATCTATATACCCAAAAGAGGGCGGTGCGCTCGAATGAAAGAGAAAACCACACGTTTCTTTCCTCCACCTCGGGACGATTTTTCAAAGACTACCACGTGTAACAATGTCCCACACACGCGCGCAAGCGTCGCGGGGGGAAGCGCGGAGCGTCGGTCTGCACTTGCAGCGCAGCAACCATCATGGGGGGG
>JAPYYV010009834.1:0-21146 GCA_030522625.1 Copidosoma aretas
CCCATCCCCCCCCCCCCCCCCGAATTTTCACCATAGTCTAACATGGCCAGAGTCATCCGAAAGACACTCTTTCGCCGACTAGGCCAAAAACAGACTGATTATTCCAAATACAGACAAATCCTATTGCCAAAGCCATATAGCATCGTCGAACTTTGCCAAAAATAATCGGTTGCAGTCGAAGCTGCTCCCTCATAGTCCCTTGTCATTTTTTGTCTTGCCCGGACGTCTTATTTGGCGAATAGGTAGAGGCAAAACAATAAAACGTAGCCTTTAGCTATATGACTGATAAAACAGATAACGGGAGACCCCATACGCTTGAGCTTAATACGAAATAAAAATACGTAATAACTCGAACACCTACAACCAAATTACTAGATAGACTCGCCCACTTACACTGTACGTGTACATTAGTAGATCATTTATTTACTAGTTAAGAGTGCAAGAAGAAAAGTATATTGGGTTCCGAAATATTGTACATGGGATGATGACACCTTACTACAGGAATCAGGCAAAGCAAACGATATCATGCACATGATGAAAAAAAAACTTTATGTGCAAACCATGATTGCACTGTAGTCTAGCAAACTTTATCTGCGCAGTCATAGGCTAACATCTCTTAATCTAATACCGGGTTACTCTGATACGAAGTGTTATCACCCATATATTCTCCTGTATTATACTATCTGTAAAGGTGTTTTATACTTACAATTATGATGCAAAAAATCAACGTTTGCAGAAAAGCACATGCTTTTGACAACGATAAAAACTAATTAGATATTGTGGTGCGTAGGCTCCATATTTGTCAAAAAAAAATCTTTGTTGTAATACCAATGTTCTACGACTACGTAAAAAATAACTAACTTGACTCTACTTAGGCAGGAGCTACAAAACGTTACAGTCAGTCATACTGTAGATGATAATGATACTAGAAGACCCGTACATTATACCTAAATACGGAATAAAAAAGAGAACTATCTACCTTCATCCATATAACAAAATAGACTCTTACGCGAACGGTGTTTTTCCTACCGATGGTGTACCAGAGTTTCTAAAGTTCCCAAGGTAGGAAAAATATGTTATTTTCGTACAAAATATGATAAGCACTTTTTTTTTTGTTTTACTCACTTCATGTGTATATTTTGGTCATGATATAAATGAACAAGGTTTTCTGCATAGCAAATGCTTTTGATGACAGATGAAGCTCATTAGATTTTAGAGCATCTATGCCCCATATTTGTCTGACAGAATAGTGGTTTTCGTCTCAAATGTGCATCTCTCCAGGGCGGCCGTGGACCCGAAAGCGATTGCGAAGCAACGCTCGAGGGACCGTCAGGACCCACCTGGTCAGATGAGCATCAGTGGCAAACGCTGTTTTCTCTACCAAGGTGTACTAGGGTTGTAAAAGTGCCCGAGGTAGAAAAAGTTTTTGTTTTAATACAATGTTTCACCACTACGTCTGGAAATAACCAACTTTGTTCTACTGATGCAGAAAATAATAGACGTGACCAACAATAATATCGCTAATAAAATAGATAAGATACAGAATACACGTACACTTAAGCTCAATATTTAATTTAAATAAATTAAAACCTACGCACCCATAACTAAATGGTCAAAATAACCCACCTAATTACAATGATCATTAATAAATAATTTATCCACTAATTAAAAATAATTAGAAAATTTAGAAAAAAATTGACACCATAGCTTTTTAACAAAATACCGTATTACAATTTAACATGATAACAGAAGGGAAAACAAATAATGAGAGTCACAACTATCTATTTTACAGTGTTAAGAAATGGTTTTTACCATAATAATGTGATGCGAGTCTGGCTTTATTATTATAAATTTACATGTTCCTACTTAGAGTCCACCCTTAACATGTATGTGTTTCCGATTGGATTCCGCCCTTAGCATGGTAGGAATACATTATTTTGTGTCCTTTTTATAGAGCTCTTTTCATGCTCACACAATAACGCTAAAACGATTAAACGATTGATTAGTTTTAGCTTTTCAACATGGAAATAAACAGAATCCAAAGTTTTTATGTGAAAATACACGCATAGATACATGCATAGTCTAGGGTTAAGATAAAATTTGTCAGGCTGCAACTTGCGCAGCTTTAAGCGCCAGGCTGCGGCCTTAAATAGGCGGTTAGCCAGCAAAGCTGGGCCCAAGATTGTCCTGTCAGTGCTTTTTATGCTTTGACAAGTTGTTCCTGAAATACTAAAGGGCATCCTGCATATCTTTGCGTTAAGATATTTGTTAAAGCATCTTTTATCATAAATGTATCCCTGCAACTTAGTGATCTTTAAAAATTTTTATTCAAAATTGTTTCTACTTTTTACAACCTACCTCTAAAAAGTAATTTCTACAATAAATAGTAACGATGGACTTCAGAGTATTTTATTAACAACAAATGTCATTTAAGGATCCGGGCGACCCAGACTAACATCTCTAAAACTTCTTCTGGCTTATGAGACTAAAAATGTTTACCAAAGAGTACTAAATTTGGTAGCATTTGATTTTTATTCTACTATCGCTCTATTTGGTTGATTCAGTCGCTCCACCGTTCTTGATATTTTTGGTCATTATTCACAAATTTATCGATCCATTAATTCATAAATAAAATTAAGAATAAATGGAATTCTCATGCTGATTATAAGTCTATGTATTGGAAAAAGATTATGTAACGGAACAAGATTCAGAATACCTCGATGTTTTGGGTATAACATTAAAGCTTATGTTATCACATGTGAGCAAATTAGGGATCGAGCGGTCATTGCAGGAATAACATCAAACACCAGGACCTTATTCTCTTTACTATCTGATTTATATCGAAAATAATTTCCCTTGCAATCAGCTTTTTCTATGATTGTTTAAAAGTCACAAGGTCAAAGATATAAGAGATAAGGTTTGTACTTTAAAAAGCCACTACCTTCTATTCGTTTAGATAATTGTGAATATTAGTATATTGTCGATCAGACAAAGAAAAAATAGAATAAACTAGAAATATGTATATTGCAGTACCAGTGCGGGCACGTACACCGCGTCCATGACGTCGTGTCCTGCTCTTTTATCCAGTTTATAGCCACAGTGGGCCAAAGGGACTTTTTATGTTTGAAAATCTGCTGACAGTGCAGATCGTGATGAATTTTCGATCTTTTTTCTTAAATCACTAAGCAAGCCTCAAGCGTTAGTGTACTGTTGCAACTTTTATGACAATACGTAACCTACCCTAAACAAGAGTTTACTTATATGTTATAGCTGAAGGAACCTGCATCTGAGGAATTTATTTATTGGCTTAGGAAGTTATAGAACTTTGGTGAAGAAAAAAACAATCAATCATACATACTTTAAAACGTTTCTAACTTCAAAAATAAAAATTTTTGTATTAAAAAGGTTTTCTCGGCTTTATATGATAAAATTTTTTTTAACCTAAATGATCTATTTTTGAATGCAATAAGGCACAAACTGACTCTTTGCTTTCCGAACCTTTCCAAAAACTTAAAGTAGACCATATAACTTCTAAATAAATGTTTCAAGCATAATGAACATTTACATTTTTCTTTTCTCCGTGATTTTCTAAGCACTACCACAGCCTTCGAGTGGAATATTACATAAACTTAGAAATTGAGAATAAATGGTTGTTGAAAAATGCAGTATTAGATTTCAACCAAGCACGCTCATTTTTAAATTTTTGTTGGGCGTCAGTATGTCTATATTATAAAAATGTTGATTTCATCTTCCACAGCTTAGTTGCAAAGAGCTAATCTTAATTATCTAATAAATTGAAACTATTTACTTTCTAAATCCAAGCTTCATATGGCATACAATTATATATAATTATTGTATAACAATTCTTTCTGCATGATTTAGGATATTGCCATTTTGATAAATTTGATTTTAAAACCATATGGTACAGAAGTTAAAAATTATCAGCTGTGTATTTATTGTATGTTTTTTGCGCAATGCAGATTCCTGGACTTTCTTCTTAAATATATTGTAGTCTTAAAGCTGTAGTGATATAGCACTGTAATTAAAAGTAATCTTTTTTACATTATTCTGTACCAATATTTCAGTAACAGATTCTAAGGGGCTTAGACCAAAGGAATTCATGCAATTAAACACACAGAAAATTACTTTTGACTCGACAAAGCATTCTCGGTCATAAGGAAGAATTATTATATTTAGAATCTACGTAATAGTATATTAAGTTTTTACTTGTAATGTAGATTTAAGTTCTATACTTTATTATACACCAGATTTTGGGGGACAATATGTAAAAATATAGGAATTTACGGAGATCTGATAGAAAATTTTGATTTCATAAACATTATTCAACCAAACCAAGACAGAAGCTTATATTTTTCGTTTGTTCATTGGTGCATTCAAAACTTTCGTTGCGGTAAACAGCACATGAAAATTAATTCAAAGTACTAATTATAAATTTCAAGATATCATTACATCGGTGAATTATAAACGACAATTTTCTAACTATTGCTGAGAAAGCATCTAACTTGATAACATAAAAACTTTTCTATAGTCCATTAGTTTTAAGCGAAACTATGCAAGCCAATACCATCCTAAACTTAGATATGACAATGCAATACGTTCACAATGATTAAAAAATTTTGTTATTTTTTGGATTCGAGATAGCAATACAAGGAAGTGTTTGTTGACGTGGTAAATGAATAGCCGGATATGGATTTCACTTCTAAGTTCTTTTATGCAACGCTTTCTCTTATTACAGTAAAACTTACTCTTGCGAGCTATATTACACTCTTATAATGATACAAACGGTTTCACCGAAAGTAGGCCTAGACCTACCGTAGTTTTTGAGTCAGCCTTGCTCTCTCTTGTACAATGCAGCGACGGTCTGCTTGCGCCATCTGTACACTTAAAGCCTCACATACAACACTTACTCTGCTTTAGGGTACTAACAAACCAAAGTTACCAAATTCTCTGAATAGATCAAGTATCAAACACTTTAGTGTAACAAAAATGAAGTAATTAAATATTCTCATGCAATGCAAAAAAAAAAAAAACAATAAATTGAATTTTTAAATTAAATTTAAAACACGTGAACAGAGCTAACCGAAGGATCCAGAGTTTCTCTAGTCTTTGAATAATTGTCTCTTTCTCTGCGCTACTCTGCTCGTACATCTTTCCATCATCATTGTTGACGTCTGTGAACAAAATAAAATGAAAAGCACATATATCTTAACTTTTAACCCTCTTGTAGTTCTCTTTCTCCTTGTTCATTCAAAAGTTCAACTCTTTACTTTGTATGAGAGTGGGCTGGTAAGGGTTTTGTCATAATATCTGCGATATTATCATTCGTCGAAACATAATAAACTCTTACCTTACCTTTGGACACACAATATTTATCGAAATCTCCATGGGAATCAGCCATGGGAAGTTTCTTACCTTTTTTCTCTCTCTCTTTCAATCTTTTCCCTATCTCTTCAATCTTGCAGTAAAAATATTTTAATTCATGTCTACCTTCTATTTGTGTACACTTACCAGGAGCTTTGTTGTCACATCACACATTCACTGGATACAGTTTCTTGCCTAATATGTCCCTTATAGGCTTGTTAAAGCTATTATCTCTTTACTAGCTCCACTTACAGTGAGATACTCCGCTTGAAAAAATGAAAAAGATGGGTAAGACTGTTTTTGACTTCTCCAAGTGACAGTGCCTCCAAATAGTTTTATGACATAGACGCCTGTGGAGAACCAGTCCTTTAAATCTCTATAGCTTGAGTCTGTCCAAGCTTCCATCTCTTCTTCTTCTGCTGTAAACGTCAACCCTAACTCTTCTGTACCTCTTAAATAACAGAAAATTCTTTTTACATCTTGCCAGTCCTTTTCAGTTGGTGCCTGTTGCTGCCTAGCCAAGTAATTCACTGAATATGCTATATCTGGTCTCGTAGTGCTTGAAAGGTACATTAGACATCCTACTGCTTCTCTGTAAGTTGCAGTTGTCAAGGTATCACGTTTTAGCAGTTCTCTTGTATTCTCTTTTCTTTTCAGCATTTTCTTTTCCAGTTGCCTCGTTACCATAGGCGTCTCTTGTGTATTACACTCTTCCATGTTGAATCGTTGTAACATTTTCTCTATGTACTCTTGTTGTATTATAGTCGTGTTTCTGCTGATTCGGTCTCTCTTGATTCTCATGCCTAGGAGATTTTCTGGTTCTTCCAACTCTTTTATTTCAAAGAACTTTTTCAAGGGATATGTTACTTTATCCATTTTCTCTTATCATTACTTTAGTTATCAAGTAATCAAAGGATTCAGAGTTTCTCTAGTCTTTCAATAGTTTTCTCTTCCTCTGCGCTGCTCTGCTCGTACATCTTTTAATCATTATTGTTGAAGTCTGTGAACATAATAAAACATAAAGCACATATATCTTAACTTTTACCCCTCTTGTAGTTCTCTTTCTCTATGTTCATTTAAAAGTTTAACTCTTAACTTTGTATAAGAATGGGCCGGTAAAGGTTTTGTCAATATATCTGCGATATTATCATTCAAAGAAACCCAATAAACTCTTACCTCACCTTTGGACACACAATATTTAGTGAAATCTCCATGGGAATTAGCCATAGAAAGTTTCTTACCATTTTTCTCTCTTTTTTTCAATATTTTCTATCTTTTCAATCTCGTGGTCAAAATCTTTTAATTTATGACTACCAACCATTTGTGTACACTTACCAGCAGCTTTAGTGTCACACCACACTTTTACTGGATACAGTTTCTTGCCCAATATGTCTCTTATAGGCTTGTCTAAAGCTATTATCTCGTTACTAGCTCCACTCATAGTGAGATACTCCGCATGGAAAGTTGATATAGATGAGTAGAACTGTTTTTGACTTCTCCAAGTGACAGTTACTTCAAATAGTTTTATGACATAGACAGCTGTCGAGAACGAGTTCTTTAAATCTATAAAGCTTGAGTATGTCCAAGCTTCCATCTCTTCTCCCTCTGCTGTAAACGTCAAACCTAACTCTTCTGTACCTCTTAAATAACGAGAAATTCTGTTTATATCTTGCCAGTCCTTTTCGGTTGGTGCCTGTTGCTGCCTAGCCAAGTAATTTATTGAATAGGCTATATCTGGTCTCGTAGTGCTTGAAAGGTACATTAAATATCCTACTGCTTCTCTGGAAGGTGCAGTTGTCAAGGTATCACGTTTTAGCAGTTTTCGTGTATTCTCTTTCCCTTTCAGCGTTTTCTTTTCCACTTGCCTCGTTACCATGGGCGTCTCTTGTGCATTACACTCTACCATGTTGAATCGGTGTAACATTTTCTCTATGTACTCTTGTTGTATTATAGCTTTGTTTCTGTTAATTCGGTCTCTCTTGATTCTCATACCTAGAACATTTTCTGGCTCTCCCAACTTTTTCAATTCAATGATCTTTTTCAAGTGATTTGTTACTTGATCTAATTTTTCCTTATCTTTACCTGCAGTTATCAAGTCATCTACGTAAGACAAGATAAATACTATATCGCCATCTTTTCTCCAGGTAAATAAGCTAGGATCGTTTTTATAATTTTCTATGCTTAGTTTCAGCACTTCGTATTTGAATTTTTCATACCATCTTTTAGGACTTACAGTAGGCCTCCGGTATTTCCATATAGATTGGTATCATTAATTCACCATTTAAAAAGACTGTCTTGACATCTGACTGTCTTGCTTTCAGGTTCTCTTTATTTATTATATACAAGCATGATCTGACCAATGGCAATCTTGATACTGGAGCATATATATCTCCGATTTATTACTCGTTATCATCTTGGTATCCTCTAATTATTAGTCTAGCTTTGTATATAACTCTTCCCTCCGTTGAGAATTTTTTTGAGAAGATCCATCTAGAGTCTAGTATGTTTGTGTTTTCTGGTCTGTCAATTACTTCAAAGACTTGATTCTTCTTTAAGGACATTTTCTCTTCTTCTGTTGCTCTTACCGAGAGATTCTTGTTTTCACATTGCATTGCCTCTTTGTAACTGCTCGGATCTTTATTTACTTTGGCCAATATCACATGTCTCTCTTCATGGTTGACTTTGAATATCTCTTTATTGTTTAATTTAGTAGGATAAGCAAACATATTGTCTCTCTTGGGTCTATGTAGTCTCAAAGATGATTGGGTTTTCTTATTTTCGGATTCAGTTTGATTTTTTTTCTTCTCTTAAGTCTTTCTTTTTATGTTTACTTCCTCTTGATGCTTCTTTAAGATTAGTTTAAAGATTTGCATTCTCTTGATGTTCATTCTCTTTCTTTATTCTCTCTCGAATCTTTTGTATATTTTGTTCTAACTCTTTTTCTTTCGATTGTGGTACTGAATCGGTTTTGATATTAAAGTTATTTGTTTTGTAAATATTTTGATTCCATTTTGGGCAAATGTTCGTAAGCTGTACAACCGAATCTCTTAATCTTGTATAAGCGGGGTTTCACTCTAGAGTTTAATCTATTTAGCGGGGTGTTCAAATCGATAGTTTTATGAGGGGTCCTATTATAGACGTTAACTGCCGCCTCGACGGCTCAAACCCACAATAATTTGGGTAGTCCGGAATTTATTAAAAGAGCTCTTGCCTTCAGTTGGAGAGTTTTGTTTAACCTCTCTGGTACTCCACTAAGTTCAGAAGTATAAGGTGGAGCTAAATTGCTCTTAATGTTTTCTTCTCTTATTATCTCTTTAAAATCTTCTTCTGAATTCTCTTTCGCGTTATCCATTTTTAGATAGCAAATTTTCTTATTTTTTCCTACTAAATTTTTCGTGATCATGATAAAATTATCTTAACATCCACTCGCTTCGCTCTTGTTTTTAATAGAGTAGGCTTGTGCATATCTCGAATAGTCGTCTATAAAAACAATTATATAATGAATTTTACCTGGGAATGAAGCTACACTAATTTTACCCATGATGTCTGTGTATTGTATAAAGGGGTCTATCAGCTAATGTTCTAGTCTTTTTGTGTGGTAGTTTTTCCATCTTCGACAATTTGCATGTTCCGCAGTTTAAGATATTGTTGTTAAAATTAACATTTTTAAAATTCTCGTTTTAATCCTTTAAAAATTACAAGTACTGTAAATTAAAGTGTCCTTATCTAATATGCCAAAGAATACCTTGATCTAGTTTCTTTAGTTTATCATTTTCTGGACTAAACTCCATCATTTAATTTCCGTTAATCTCTTGTATTTTACTTATAGAGTTTAAGTCCCATATTTTTCTTTTAATCGTGTGCGCATCAAATTGAAAATCTGTTATCTCTTGCTCTTTTGTGATTTCACTATTTTTTTCTCCCTTCCGATCTCAGATTGTATCAAAACCTCTGATGTATTATTTTTTTCTCCCTCCATCTCTTTCTCTTTTGAGATTTTGATACCGTCTGGGATTGCTCTGTAAAATATGTCTGTGACACTATCTCCGCGTTGCATGAATATACAGTATAGTTAAAATTCCCCGTCTCTTCATTTTTAGCTGAAAAAGTTATTCTCCAGTTGGGTTTTTCAAACTTCCCTAACAAGTAAATCTTCTTTGTTATTTTGTGAAAAATTTCTAACTTCTCATTATCTAAATAAATACCTAAACCTAGGTCTGCAAATTGTCCTTAAGATATAAGATTCTTAGATATGTTGCCCGCGGCTAACACGTTTGTCAAATTTATTTTATCGTATCTACTCGTCAAATATAAGTCGCCTATTACATCAATTTTAATATCTGCAGAATGATTTTTATTCGCGCTCTTTATTAGGGCATTCAAGCATCTTTTGAAATGACTTAGAATTGAGCTCTTATTTACAATGTGCTCTATCGCCCCTGAGTCTGCTTCAAATAATATTTTATTTCCATAATACAAATGTAAGTCTTTACCTGTATTCTATGTTTCCGTTTTTTTGAGCTGCCAGTGCTGCTTGTGCTGCTGCTAGTGCTACTTGTGATAGTTTATTATTTTTGTTATATCCTGCCCTTCCTCTTTTTGCAACCCTACTTCTTGGATTACTTGTTTTACCCATGGAGCCATTGTTTGCTTTTTGTCTTTTATTATTAACATTACCTCTTTTTCTTCCCCTAGACATTCCTCTACCGCCCCCTTTATGATTACTAAAATTATGAGATTTATTATTTTGATACCTCATACGTCTCAAAGCTTCGCAAATGCGATCTACCTCGAGAATCTCATTGCAAGCAGAACACTTTCTTTTTCCTTCCTCGATGTGGCATTAACTTCTTCAATGTCTAAATTCGCCACACCGGTGGCAACGGTTGTTTGGATCATTTGTGATGTCATTTTTAGGCCTATATACCTGCTGAGAGGGAGCCAAGTATACTCTTCCCTCTTGGCTCTTTGGCTTATTTGCTCCCGTTTGTGCTGCAAGGTGTAATAAAAAGTCTCTCATTTCTCCTTATTATATTTCTCTTTTATTGGATTGTTTGAATGAGATACTATGAATAGTAATCTCGGGTATTGTATTGATAAGAGCTTGAAGGAAAGTAGAACGCTTCTCTACGTCTGTCAGAAGTATTGCTTCACTACTACAATTATACTCTCTTATTATATCGTTAAACTTGCGACAGAATTCTGCCACACTCACTTTTATTTATTTGTAGTTCATAAAGCCTCTTTCTGACAGACATGTAAGTAACGTTATTTTTAATCCTAAAAGCCACTTTTATTTTCTCAATAAATTCTCTTCGATCAGCTATTTTTACTACTTATTTGTGATGAGTTTCATTTATATGATTATTATCTCCCTTACAACTGTTTCCGTTTTGCCTTTTTTATTTTCATCAAAATTTAAAGGTTATTTTACTGAGGCATCAATTACGTCAATAACTTCTTTAGAATTCAATTCAATTTTCGATCTATCAAACCAAATGTTAAAATCAGATCTGCGATTCAAATTATAGTTTCTATGAACACAGTAACTCCTAATAATTTTAACAGTACATTTATGTAGGGGGCTCACCTGAACACACACCGTATGCTTGCATGAACGTACTCCCAACACCGAGCTACGTCTGTGCAATGGGTTCTACCCCGACTCGGTGTATTTTGCTTGTACATATACAAATTTTTTTACTATTTCTCGACACTTACTCACTCTCATGCTATTAACCTTACTAGTTAAAATAGGCTCTTTATTCTTCTCGTGTTTTTTGAGCTTAAGCCATTAATGGACAAAATTACTCTGATAATAAAAAATATTGTAACGCACCGAAATTACATCACTTAGTTTGTCCTATATTACTTCAATAACTCTTTTAAGTACGCGTCTTTATTCAAGTCACGACTAATGCAACTCGTGTTATCTCTCGTGCAACAAGGAAAAGAAGCTAGGAAGCTCGAAATTTCACTATATATATACAGAAAGCACTACTCTTGAAGAAAGAAAGAAATAGAAAAAGACGGCTGATGCGCATCGTCGCGAAAATAAAACACGTCTTTTCCCGGAAGACGCTGAGTGCCTTATCCGGCTCGCATCAAACAGCTGCAATGGCAGCGAATATATATATATATATATATATATATATGTATATGTATACACGGATACTCTTGTCTGTCTATGAGCACGACCTGCACGTCAGCCTCTTTCTCGAGTCCTACGCTATTTCTCTCAACACTATCATATTTCGCACTGCGCACTAGCTATTCCACTCTTATATTTATGCACTTTACTTACTTCATCACCACGTTCTGGCCGATAACCTTTTGGATTCGAGATAGCAATACAAGGATGTGGTTGCTGACGTGGTGAATAAATAGCTAGATATAGATTTCACTTCAATGTTTTTTTATATAACGCTTTCTCTTATTACAGTAAAACTTACTATTGCAAGCTATATTACACTCTTATAATGATACAAACGGTTTTACCAAGAGTTGGCCTAGAACTACCGCAGTTCTTGAGTCAGCCTTGCTCTCTCTTCTACAATGCAGCGACGGTCTGATTGTGCCATCTGTACACTTAAAGCCTTACTGACAACATTATTAAAATAAATTAAAAGTATAAGTTTAAAATACTGCAAATTCTTTATCCCTCAAAAAGCCACAAATCTTTATTAAGAATAAAAACGGACACAACGGTCATTAATTTGAATGTAACAACTCGCATAAGCTGTTTCCTGTGCCTAATGCACCTTAATATTACAAATAAAAATAACATATTTCAATGCCTGTTTACAAGGAGGAATACAAGTGATTGTGTACGAATGTAACAAACAAGCCTTTGCTCCCACCTTTGGCTAATGTAGTAGTCACATTTGTTTTTATTATTTGTATTTTTTAGGTCTAATCCAACCTGCTTCTTTTATCAGTGTTATAAAAATATTTATACGGACCATTTAAATTTCCATATACTTGGACCAGAATCATGCTTGACTGGACCCAACAAACATATAATGTAATTTGGGGTCTGATCTTGACTTTTCGATATCTCGCGAATCGCTGCGAGCTGACGATTAATCTGTCACGTAGCCTGTGGATGGACAATAATTTCTATACGTTTTGTTATATATATTTAATGTTCAATCGAACACCTCGCAGCAATTCGCTAGTTACCGAAAAGTCGGGATCAGACCCCAAGTTACATTATGTGTTCGTTTGATTTTGTCAAGCATGATTCTGGTCAAAGTATATGAATATTTAAAACGTAGGTTTAGATATATTTGAAACATCAAATAATGGAACAGCATGGATTGGACAATAAAAAAGACAGATGATGAAAACAAACGTGATTACTAGATTAGCCAAAGGTGGTAGCAAAAGCTTGTTTGTTACGTCCCCACACATTTACACGTGTTCTTATTTATGAACAGGTTTCAGGATACGTTATTTCTATGTTTCATATTTATCTGCGTTCGGCGCAGGCAACAGACTCTGCAAATTGTTACATTTAAATTAATGACCATTATTTCTGTTTTTATTCTTAAAAATCATTTGTTGGCTTTTTAGGATTTGTTTGGTTACAAATCAGGATAGAGAATAATTATAGTACTTATATAATACAAATAGTACTTAAATATGTGTAAAATTTTATCAAAACATTGAAAAACAACATAGGTGTCAAACCGAATGAAACTTGTTACCAATTGTACGGTATAAGTCCCTTATGTTTGTACGAGGAGGCGAATGTTACTGACAGAATAAGTGTGAATTTAAAAGTCATAATCATGCCAGATTAATTTGCCGTGTATATTAGTCAATAGAGTGTGTCCAGGTATGAGTAAGAGAAGCGTTGTCAGGATATATATACTTTGGTTTGATTTTTAATCGTCAAGGTGTGCAGCCTGCGTCTAGCCTCGACTCTGATCGGGCTGTTTGATTAAATGAATCGTTTGTTGTATAAATTAAGATAGTCTGTGTTTTTCCTATGGGCACGTCTTACATTTTTGTGTCCTGCGTCGACAAAAAAGGCAACTTACTTATGATCGTATCGGGACTTATGTCTATATTATCACCAAAATAGGCAACTTAACGCTGTCAGCGTTTTTCGTCCACAAGCCCTTATCAACTAAATTGTTATTGAGATAACAACGATTGTTATTTATATTTAAACACATTTTTCTTATTTTCACTTAAAATACAAGTCATACAACTCGCACCGATTTTACACAAAAATAGACACCTGATCGATCCGCAACGTTCTCCCTCCTTCTATAAACATTTGTTCGTACAAATAAATTTAACATGAATGTGGTAACGTAAAAATCACATTTCTTTTACATGGAAGAGATCGGGCGGTACGAACTTATTATTTCATACATTTTTGTAATCACCTGCATAGTGCTTTGATATATTGTGTATACGAAACGTGATGGGTGCTTTCGATTTATAATAAAAACTTTTGGAAAGTTCAACTTTAGGCATCTCGTAGCACGTTTGAACATACATTTTTTTTAATCTAATCAAGAGATCCCTTTGTAAATATCGTAACCGTACAGGCACTGATGGATGTTTCCCTTGATCTCTCTGCCCAAGTGTTTGCTTCATCGAAGTCAAAGAAAACTATGTCATAAACAACAATCAAAGGCTAAATCAAAAATGGTTCAATAAACATAATAGATATCTGAATCAATGAATCTAAAAAAAAAGATTTCTTCCATATCTGTAGCTTGACTTTAAATCACTAGGCAGCTAACAAATGGATTTAACTTATAATTATTTGAAGTCTTATTATATTCAGTTGACTTTTGAAGATGACTTTTTTTTACTAAAAAATATTTACTCTTAGCCATATCGTACAATTCTCAATCATATCACATTTAAGCAACAGGCATACCAATGTATGGATTATTAGGAATATTTTTGTCTATTTTCTGGAGAATTTCTGCATGACAACGGACTATCTTTCTAAACTAGCACAAAGAAAATTAAAATTAGCAATAAAGAATCTATAGTTATTCAAAACGAATACTATCCGAATAAGGGGATGTACGACGCGACGCTAAACAAACTCGAATACAGTAAGAGAAGACTTTGTTAATATAAGGTCAACTGAACGGCTGTCTTACTTTAGGAATTCTCAGACTCCTTTTTGAGGTGCTATCTCAGCACACTTGGATATTCAGTTGTTACTAGAGAAACGCCCTCCTGCTGACAGAATCCAAGGTTGATACCAGGCACTGGTCCCGGTCCTTCACTGCTCGGGTGTGCGCTCCCCTGCCATCGCAAACCCAGTCTTTCTAAGAACCACACAACCACTACTGGTCCTGCTTGGAAATACTTCTTTCTAAGAATTACCAGTGAGTGGTCCATCTGAAGATAGTTTAGTTGACTTACAGCACCATTGCTTGTTGGTCAGTTTAACCATCTCACCATTACTTGAACTCTTTATGCCTGCACGGTGGATCAATTGTCAGAGACATTTATCCGACTTAACCCTTTGCATACTAACAACAAAATATTTATTAGTTAAAGAACCTTCTTAAGCCTATGAAATAAATCTATTGTCAGAGACCTTCATCTGACTCAACTATTTGTGTACTTACACAAGGAGTTCAAATCAGTTACAAAGTCCATGAACATTAATCGCTACAAAAAATCAGATGCACCTGATGTAGACATTGAAAGTACAATGTTTCATCTATTTATATTTAAACAGGAACCGTATAAAAGAACAGTTGAAATAAGTAGAAGCACAGAATGCAGCTTCACACAAAGAAGTCGATATACCGATTAGACATGACGACGACGCGGCAAACGCGGATGTATTGTCGCTGATAAAAAAAACATTGGAAATATCGCGTCAGTAGGTGCACTAGCGCTTGACAGAAACGATGAGAGCACGATGTGTACGGATGCACTCTCACCGCAGGCCCAGGATGACACAGAAATACGACGTGGTCACAGTGTGCACTAAGTCCAATGTAGATAAGTTTTCTTATTGCGATATCTATTAGTGTAAGTTGTATGTCAACCGCATTCTTAGCCAATATTGTACAACTGTGAGTAATATGTTCTGGACACAAAGGTAGATCTTTGTGTTTTTGATGCAAGCTCTAGGAGGACTCCAACTCGTCTTCCAATATGAAGTCGTAAAATTGATGGTCAAAAACGTAAACAAAACTAGGCCTGCTAAGATTACTTACCCTTTCAAAGCCACCATATGATAAAGTCTACATCATTGCCTATCCGTAGGGACTATTTGCATCACAGTACACTAAAAACTTCTATTTTTTCTTAGGATTATAAATATCAGTCATGTATCTAATATTTTCCTTAGCGTAGCGGTTAGAGTATTGACTAATACCACCTAATGCATTTTTTGATGAAGAACATCATATTTATGTCAGTTGATAGCTTTAATTTGACTTAAGTATATTTTAACATAGCGTACTACGTCAAACCAGGTCTGGTATAGTAGGGTGCAGAATCAAGTTCATACGCGTTTATGCACGTTAAGCGGAAATTTTTACAAACTTCTGCTAGCAAAAACACATCTGTCTATGATGAAATATCTGAGTACTCACCAAAAGTTGTGATGTTAAATATATTCCATACACTTATAGTATAATGATACTCGTCATCAGAGATGTCGATGTTGGTAAGCTCACTATGAAGGTTTTCTCTACAAGGCAGCTTTATATCTTAAAGCTTCTCAGAAACTGACATAATCGTATGGAAAAACACCTTTCCTTAATATTATCTTTATTTGGTCTTGAGTAAGACCATCTCGCAATAATTTACTTGAGGAGGTTATATCATATCTATCTTGGTAAGATCCTAACTTGTTTAACAATGACACAATAAATCTGAAAGAGTCGATACATGTAAACTGGATGTAACTACTATCAATTCATTTTGTGAAAGAAATGTATATCTCCTTGTATTCTGTTATTAGTGCAGTACGTCCTTTAAAGTTAGCAACTGCAGCTATTTCTTTTATTATGAAATAGGAGTCACATCCTGTCAAATTGTGAAATACTACATGTATGTATCTTGAAATTTTATGGTTGATATTGCTACCTTTATAAGCTGCTCGTTCAAAGCCTCCCATGGAAATGACAATGGTCTCTTACTTTTTATCTCTTTCCTTTCAAAAAATTTTTGACAGATATAACATGATTTAGCCAGCGCAAATATTAACGTTATTTTCTCGTAAGATCTATTTGTTTTGGTTCCTTATACATCTGTTCTTATTCATCTGTAAAGCTTTTAGATTAGCCACAAACCATTTTGCAGGAGGATAAGAACTAGCAAATCTTTTAATAATTAGTAGATAGCCATTGTAAATTAAGCGTGTATTATCAAAACTACGGTAAAAGTAACATCAAATACTATTATTTTGATGTTTTTTAAATGTTCCCTCATCACCTTCTAGAGTTTTTAAAATACATTGAAAATCAGTGAATATTATAAAAGCCACTTTCTCGATATGATTACAATTATTAAATTGTAACACACTTTGATATTTGGTAGGAATTTTCACCTTACACTTCTTAATAATCAATTTCATGTGCTGCAAGTTTATGCTAATTTCTATAAAAGTTTAAGCATTCATTACTAATAAAACATTTACAACTGTAATAAGTTAACTTACTTCTTACAACTCTTGATAGATTATTAACCTATACGTAGTGAATCTTAAGTGCAGGAACGCTGATGTTACATGCAGTTTATTATGTTTTTCTTCTTCATTCTCATCAATATAGTTATTCTGCATAGGTAATAAATTTCATGTATTTTTTTTTTAATCAGTTATACAGCATGCAGCTACGTTATGATCATGACTAGCTTTATGAAAGACGTTTCAATTAACAGAGACAGGATTGTATTTTTCCAGCTTTGTAATATCTTCCACTGACCATGAAAACGTTATACTAATAAAGTTAAGTTTATATTAATACCGAATATATTGATTAATACGTTTAGTGTGCGTTTCCGCAGGATATACGACGGAAGAATTGTTTTTTTTTTTTTTATGGACGGTGGTGGCAAAAACCTTGCGTAGGCTACCTAGAAAAAACTAAGGAGAATATCAGATTCTTACTGACTAAAACCATCCACGACCAGGGTCGACTAACGTAAAAGCTATAAGAACCCGAAAAACGAAAGAAGAATAGAAGCGGCAAAAAAGATGATAAAAAGATACTGGGACACCGAAAGATCGGGCATAGCTAAAAAACTGAAAGTAGGAATTTAGCTAGCGCTATTGCTAAGAGCGAGACATGAGGGATACATAACGATATCTGGCTTACAAAAGATGGGTATAAGACACAACAGTTACTCGTCAGAATTCGAAAATATAGGCTAGAATTTTACCTCAGGGTAGCTGAATATTTTTGCTGTGACTCACTTAATTAGCAAATTTAAGGGTTAATCGAGCCTAGAATCACCTATGCAAATTTAATATATTATCCGTTTGTCGTAAATCGACGTTTTGGAAATTCAAACAAAATTCAATGAATTCTTACAGGTAATAATTACGAAATGAATAACATCCGAATTATTACTCTGCACAATAAATAAATTATTTAATCAAGCGGAGCTTCATACAATGAATTGAATCACAACTGCGAGAAAGAAGTCACGGCACGATAACAATTCATTTGGCGAAAGCAAAATAAGAAGATTACAAACTCGAACTAAACAGCAATGAGAGAATTCGCCTATATAACCGAAGATACAACTTGATTTAATCAACGAGTGTATTTCTTAAATCAAAGTACAATAACTTAAATGATACTTATTGAACTCTCTGTAGGGCTGGACAGATGCACGTGGACTCGGACGAGGCGAGATCAAATGGCTGCAGAGAGCCGTGAAAACAGTAGATACTCGGTGCTACAAGTAGATGCTGACTCTGGCGTAGCTGGCCGTGCTTGAGAAGACACGCACAGGTCTGCTGATAACCGAGGAGTAGGTAGAAACGAGTGCTTCACGTGAGCTCGAGCTCTTGTCCCAGTTAAACGCCGGAGGAGGGGGGCCACGTACACGGTTATATGAGTACATACACGCACATGAAGAGGAACGTTATACCTAAAACCAAGTAGACTCGTCACGTGTATCTGTGTGAACCCCCTCCAGGCACCACGCAGCAGAGGTACAAGCTCGCCTCGCTGCGAGAGACGCCCGCATCTGTCCAGACCACTACACATACACTTTATCGCGAACATGGGGTTGGCCACGAATTTAAAGACTGCTGCTTGAGTAGCTTTCTTCATATTAGGCTTTTGAAGAGTAGCAAATAGAGAATTTTGTTAAGTCAGATTTAAAGCTGTATCTTAATCGTAGAAGTGCCCGTGCTGCTGTGGAACTTGTAAAGAATAAGCTGTCGTCGGCCATGGTGGTGGTGGTGGCTGTGCTTTTAGCTAAGGAATCTCCTTATTTAAGAACTTGGGACAGCCACGGTACGTGGCCCAGTGGCTACCTGGGCAGTTGGTGCAGGAGAACTTGATTGACTTGTCATTCATCGTATGACATGGAGAAGTAGCGTGATTTGTTGTGCAGAAGGCACAGACTCAGGCTGTGTGGCAATAATGTACGGTGTGATGGAAGTTCTGACAGCGTCTACACTGCGGGATCAGCTTGTTTTTACATTTGGCCTCGGGTCTCACTTGAATGCTTCCGATGCACTAGATGTCAAAGATAGGTTTTGCTTTTAGGTCGGCAGAGTCCAGGTGCACCCCGACGAGAGGCCAGATTCGATTGTCTCTGCACATGCGGAATATTTTTGAAGTGAAAACATCTTTAGCGGCGTTGTGCACTTTTTGGAATGGGGAAAAACTTATAAACTCGCGTCAGGTGAGTCAGGTCATGTGATGCTGATCGAAAATTCGTAAGATTAAGGGGAAGGAGAGTAGACTTTGCCGGCACGGGCGGCGCAGCGTAGATGAGGAAGCAATATCCCCCTCTCTTTCTACCGTGCGGCTAGAATGTTTGGAGAGAAAGTACATAATATCTCCCTCTCTTTCTACGGCGTGGCGAATATGTACCAGGCCTGTGGGCAACTCAACTTGAACCGTATGCATACACCTAAGTTCACCATGTACTAAAGCGTATGTATGGGTATAGTTTTCAGTTAGTTCGGCTAGAAAAAGTCCACTTGCCTTGCCCACTGCAGGCTCCTGCTGTTTCGTTTAAGGAGGTTCGGTCGTTTTTCCAGGGGAACGAGCGAGTGTGAAATCCAGTTGTTATGGAAACATTACACTACATACCTAAATGCATCTAGTTTCTGATAGTGCCAGTCAAAAAACTTTAAAACACATTGTTTGGGAAACAAAGTAACCTATAAAACGTGGTAGAAAACTCAGTTTCGTTAAAAAAAATGCGTTATGAATTTCCAAATATTAAACTTTTTCTGCACATTATTAGAGTTTGAGGTCTTGAGAAGGGCTGTGCCAAGTTTAGGATCTTGATTTTTAGTTTAACGAGTTCTACAAGCAATTTGGAAAAAAAGTCCTGCACCTTGTGAGAAGACCAGCTGGCAGCAGACAATTCTTTAATGCATTTAGCATAGAAACTGTCGCGATTTTGTTTACGTTTCCACAGATTTCTCTCCCAAATACCAGATAAGGTGCATACTTTTTGATACGAGAGACTTCCTTAAGAATTAAACTATCTATTAAGACTTTTTCCTCGTCATAAATAAATCTCTAGCCTCTAAATTTGTGCACTTAACGCTGGAATTATCGCTCTTGCCCTAAAAGCAATCGCTTGAAAAAAACCACATGGGATTCCCACATAGGTTTTCCATCTGGGAAGCCACGTAGAAAATCCATGTGGGGAATCGATGTGGAAAAACAATGTGGTAAAGCCAAATTGTTTCATTGCAAAAATTAGTTGCAAACATTTTTTTCTCATTTTTGTAATGGAATAATTCGACTTTGCCACATTGCTTTCCCACGTGGGAAACCGATGTAGGAAACCCATGTGGAAAACGCATATGGGAAAACAATGTGGCAAAGTCGAGTTATTCTATTATAAACATGAGAAAAAATTTGTTACTAACACATTTTTGCAATAAAATATTTTGTCATTGCCACATTGTTTTCCCACATTGATTCCCCACATAGGTTTCCCATGTAGGAAACACATGTGGGGATTTGAGACAAACACCACATGGTTTCTTACGTGGTTTCCCACATGGGAAACCCATGTGGGAGTCCCTTGTGGTTTTTTTCAAGGGAGAATGTTAAATCATGCGATTTAAGGATTTTTTCTCTCAAAAATTCGTCTGGAAAAAGATATTAAAAAAATTTATGTGTACTCAGAGCATGTCAAAGTACAACACTTATTTTTTTCAGCGAGTGAATGAATCTCCTCAAAAACAACTGAACCTGCTTAAGTGGCGCACACGGAAAAAAATTCGGATTTGTAGCTCGCTGTACGCTACTGTAAAGCAGCTCGTAGCACGTAAATATATGTATATATATATATATATATATATATAATTTTGGGAAAGGACTTGATGATTTGCCAATGATTTTGAGTGGATATTTCAACATAAACTTTGCAGACGATAAAAATCTATCGATAATTGGATTTTTTAATGATGAATTTGGTTCAACGATGTCAAATGATCGCAATCATAGCACAACAATATACAAACTACTATTGATGCGGTCTTTATTAGACATTTAAATAGATTCGAATCCAAATTGTTCGTTTCTTACTTCAGCTACCATAAACCTATTGTATCA
>JAPYYV010009835.1:0-11689 GCA_030522625.1 Copidosoma aretas
TTCATAGCAGACTCACTATAGGCTTTTTGTAACAGTTCACACACTTTGTTACACTTTATTTCATTTTTTACGCAAAATTTAATACAAATTCTTTGACTCTTTAATTCTTCCATTGCATAAAGAAGCAAAAATCGCCGAGCTCGAAAAACACGTCCAACCTTAGTGGCTGCCACAGACAAAGTAAACACTAAATATAGCTGAAAATGTTATCATACTTTAGGGGCATGTATACCAACACAATAAAAAAAATATTTGACAATCAGACTCTCCAGACCCGCGAAATTTTAAAATTCTGGGTACTTTTTGAACACACCTTGTATTGCGCTGTCTCTGGAAAGCCCTAGAGTTTCTTTAGTACCAATTTTAACATCTTATGCTTTATTCAATGATCCTTTAATATTTTTTGGCTATAACACAAAAAAAATTTATCAGCGAGAATTAAACAATTTTTTACAATATAGATTCAGTAGAGGTGAAAGAGTTAACTCGTTGAAGGAATTAAGGAAGCAGAACGCTACTGAATATGTTAAGCTACGTACTTATGGAGTTACGTATAGACTGCATTACGCACACCAGCAAATTTTGACAATCGGACTCTCCAGACCCGAGAAATTTTAAAATTCCGGGTACTTTTTAAACACACCTCGTAGTTAGTACCTTAGCCTAACTCTCCTAAAGGAAAAATAGAAAATACCATAGGGTCTATAAAGTGAGAGTTTGTTTAAATATGTCAGTGACAATTGTTTTTTTGTAAATGGTTTTCATATACACATAAATTGAATTTTTTATGGTATCTGATTTGGAAACAATTAGGGCACCACATCCTGGTACCAAATGTTTATAGTATCGATGCTCTTTTGTTATCATTTTTATATATAAAGTACATTTTATAATTTGGTAAATTTTGAATGGTAGAAATTGGGTGAAAATGTTTGTACTTTTTTTGGAAAAATGGATTTTTACTCATATCAGTTAAAATTTCTACATGTTTATACACCAAATTTTTAATTGCCTTTTATCTGTTTTCAACAGCAAATAAATCATCGTAAATATAAATTTCAATACATGATGGCTCTTGTTTTCAGTTGGAAACAAATATTCAGGTTGAATGTGACAAACTTGACCTTGAGTTTTCAAATCCTTAATTACTTTTTTTTTTATCGAACAAAATTCGCCCTTAAGATAGAAAAACAAGACACATTCGGTATTTGCATGAAAAAAAATTTCATTTGACTTGTAAGGTAGATTATCAAAAAATATTGGACACGTATTTTTATTTTTTTTTTCATTTAAACAAAAAATAACGGAGATAGAGCAAATCAAAGTTTAGGAGTGGGGGTAAAATACGTCATAATGATAATAAGATAGCGCATAATTATATAGTATGTTATCATGAAGTCACGCGTGACTTTAACACGCTCTATCTTCGTCAGTTTGTGTTTATATGAAAAATAAAAAAATGATACAACTTCGTATTTCAATTTCACAACTATTAATTCCGAATTACTCATATACTCTTTATCGACGCCTCCGACAAAGAAACGTACATTACGGTACTTTACCTATTACATTAGTATTGTAACGTGACGTCAAGTACGTTTCTTCGTCGGAGGCGTCGTTATAATCTGTTTGATTCTCAATACCATTGTACTACAGGTGATCAACAATATAATCATTACAATATTCCCATCGATCAATGTTTTTTATAATTGTATGTCGAACTTTGAGATGAAAATTTTCAGAATCATATAAAAAAAACATCAGTACAAACCATTATCATCTTTTGTTATTTCTACTTTTTTTGTTAAGCTCACTTTTTCCAGATAATTTTAAGGAGTAAAAGATTCCTATTTTCCTTTTAAGAGTTTTGTTGGGATTGTAAACTCTACTTCAATATTTTTTTTTGAGTTTATGTTATTATGGTAATCATTAATGTTAAAGTGTCAAGAATCATAATTTCCATCAAAAATCGAAGTTAATTGTAAATAGTTCGAAAGATTTCCGAATGAATGATCAGAATTTTACAACATAACTGTTGTACATACTTCAAATTTATTAACAAACCTCATAATTTTAATGTCACCAGCATAAACACCGAACTTCTTAACGTAATTTTCTTTACTTTAAATGTTATAAAAATATTCATTCCCCTTCATTTAATTTTTATAACTATCCTATCTGTTTACTGCATTGTTTACTATAACTTTACGAAAGTGCATGTGAAAGTCTTGTCAACCATACAAAAAATAAGAAGAACAACGGAACAAGCAATTTTTATCATCTTCCACTTGAATTTTTGAATTAGATATTATTTATAAATACGTATACTTGCAAAGCTAAAGATGGAAATATATCACTCTAAAAGGTTACATTTCTGATGTAAAATCAAAAGAAAAGGTTGAAAAACTTGAAGTCATATTTACAAAATATTAATAATACTGCTTTTCATTACCGCTGACAGCAACAATATTATCACTTAAAATAATAGCAATATTTTTATATTAGTCATACTTTCTCCATAAATTATAAGATAATATAACTGTACAACATAAAAATACTAATATAAAATACTTATATTGTTTTAAGATGAATCAGGCTACTTTTTAAAAAAAATTTGATGATTACGTTTAAATGTTTTTTTTCCTTTTCGTTTTAATCATAAATTTAGTTTGTGCATACTTCTTGTCGACACATCAATGGAGTTATTTTCTGTATAATCGAAACTAATCAAATAACTAAAATATATATTTTCCAATCTCAGGCAGTTCTGCAACCCTGGTACACACTCGGTAGGAAAAATAGGATTGGCTCCTCATGTGCATCCGACCAGACGAGTCCCGACGGTCCCTCGGGTGTTGCTTGGCAAGCGCCGCGCGCCCTCAGGTCCAGAGACCTGGAGAGATGCACATTTGTGACGAAAACTATTCTTCATATTTTGAGTAATCAAATATGAACATTTATTACTGATGGACATATAATTTACAAAATTTTTTTATAAATTATTATTTGTTCGTTTCTTAATAACATTTCACCTTCAATTTATTTTCTACTCTTCTTAAAAACACATTAATGAAAATGTGTAAATTTTTTAAACATAGAGGAATACGGGACAATTTTTCAAAAGTAATGGTTGAATAGAGGATTTTTTGTATGTTATTCTATACAATCTAAAGATTGAATTTTACTTATGGAAACATGATTTTTCAGTTTAGAAAATAAACTAGATCTTAATGTTGTTTGGTAATGTATAATTTGATTTAAATAGTCTTATCAATAAAGTAAATGTACTAAGTACGTGGTACGCTCTAAATCTGGATAAGTTGAGAAGGTTCGGAAGTATCATTCAGCGAGGCGAGGAACAGGGAGTCCCCCTGGCCCGCGCAGCTTGGTCCCCTTTACCGCGCACCCCCTCTTGCACCCTACGAACTCAATATTTTGCTTACATTAAGCGTTGGCATTGTTCAAAATTCACTATGACATGTCTTCAAATTTTACTCGCTGAATCTTAAAACAATACTTCATTCGTAAGCATGGTTTTTTTAATATCTTCGCATTTTCCAAAGATATTTGTCCATGTAAAGGGCAAATCGAGGTTACGTTCCATAAGAGCCTATGTTATCACACTCATCCTCATTTGTATCATTCTTTTGAAAATGACCTATAACAAATATTGAAAAAATTCATACCTGTTCTACGTATTCCAGACTATCAAGAAAAATCAATATCATTGTGATCTCTGCATTTCATTATTACTTCCGAACCTCCTTAAATATTATACCCAAGTCTTTTATTACAGCACATCGTGCCAATGAAACCAATAATATTTTATACGCATAAATTATAGGATATCTACACACAAAAAATAGGGTTTGCTGATCAACTTACCTGCAGAGCAAGTACCTCCCACTACCTACGGCTTAGGCGCCCGAGCCATGGGTGAGCTGCTCACCCGCGATGGGCGAGCGGGCCGACAGCAACGGGCGAGCAGACCACCCGATGTAGTGGGAGGTCCTCGCATTGTAGATTAGGTGAGTGGCTTACCCAATTAATGTCCAGTGTAAATCTGGAAAATGAAATCACGGCACATTTCTTAATGTTAGTTGAGAGGTTATTCAAGTTACGTCCATCCATAAGTTTATCAATGTCGCTTCGAAGTGCAATACAATCAGAACCAATTTTATCAAACAATTTTACGTCGTCCACAAACAGTAATGTCGAGTATTCAGTAATTTCTTTCAAATCATTTATGTACATGAGAAAAAGTAGCGGCCCAAAATGGAAGCCCTGTGGCACACCTTAACATATATTGACAGACACCGACAGGGCCCCACCCAGAGCCACGACTTGGCTACGGCCCGTTAAATATGATTGAAACCAATTCAGCAGAGACGCACCCAGGCAACCTGATGCAGTTTTGTCATTAGTAGACCATGACTGATCGAATCGAATGTTTTTTCATAATCAACATACAGCATTCACCATATAGTTATCATTCACATAAGACTTATTTTCATTAAAAAATCACTAAAATTTATCCTCTTACCAGCATGTACAAACGTATCTATAATTGTACTTTTCGATACAAGTGTTATAAACTAGTTTTCTTCTCGTATGGACGTTTGCGCCCGAGCGAAGCGAGGGTGAAAAGTTCGCACGAGGAGAAAATCAGTTTATAACACGAGTGCGGAACAATACTTTATGACACAACGTGTTATAAGTTCGATTTTGACACGATTCTTTTTGCACAGTGTGTCCTAAAATCGCACTTAGAGCACGGCGTGTCATAAAATTATTTATATTAACATATACATTACTTGATACATTAGATATATAACTGTATCCTTCAAAAATAAGTTAACATTTACACTTAGCGTCCTTTCAACAATGTATTTATTCTTTTATAAAAAGTTGAACAAAACATTAAACGTTTTTATCATCTTATTCACTTGATACCTTACATCTGCACTTTGTTGTGATGGAATCGCCTGTATCGACCGTAGGTCACCCTTCGTTTACTCCTGCCTTATTTTGGTTATTCGTAACTTTTTCTGCTGGCCCTGGCGCGCTATGGCGATGAAAAGCTGCTACGCCTATCCCACTTCCAACATCGACCATTTACGTAGAACCTTTTGTATCCCACTTTGTGTTTGCTCCTTTGTTTTGCAATTCACTCGCTAAATGAACTGTCCATTTTTGGATTTTTCTCTCCTTCCAATTCATGTCGTCCTTTATAAAAACTCCTCTCTGGAGCATCTATCTTCTTTCTACTAATTTTTTTTGCCCTGTTATTTTACAACTATGACCTTGTCTTCTCTGTTTTCTTTCTTGCTTATCACTTTTGCTTAAACCACTTTCACATTCACTTTTAATTCGCCTTTAGGTAGCTTTCAACTTTCTCTGTTATTTTCGATTCACTGACAAGCTCACTTTTAATCACCACGTTATATTTTCTCTTCCGTCTCTCTTTCTTCTCTTTGGGCCACTCTCTCTGCCTGACGTACTCTTGAACTGCTATGATTCTTTCTCGAAACTCAGAATGCAAAAAAAAAAAAAATTTCAAGTTCTATATCAAATGTATCAAACAATGTATATGTTAATATATATAATTTTATAGATACGATTGCACTTGTACAAGCGACTCATGCAGCCGTTCCTTGTTTCTCTGCCACTATCTTTATCTATTTAACTTTCAGCTCGCTTATCTGTTTTGCGGCTTCCTCTACAACATCTTTTATTTTTACTTCTATTTTCTCTTTGACTTTTTTTATCTGCTCATCTATTCCTTTTATAGACTTTCATATTTACTGTTATTCCACACTGCTCTAGAGTGGTGTTATCAGTGACTACCATACTTCTTGTCTTCGGCATACTTCCTTTTCTCGTAGCTTAGCTCTCTAACCTCAAAACTCTTCTCTTATACGATTCACCTTAACTTTTCCTTGGACGGACAACCTTTATCTTGTTTTCACTATTTATTAGTCCATTGACTCTAAAACCATAAGGTTTTAATCGCGTTTTTATTTTCTTTCTGCTCTTTACGGTTTCAATGCCTTATCCGACCTGTGCCTGTCGCTACACACGTGTACACGCTCCAGCTACCGCCACGCGACTTAATAACGCTGTAGTAGTATGTCATATACTATGAAAAACTGACTGAACGTCTGAAACACGATAATGTTTAGAGTTGTGCAGAATATCTTTATAAAATTAATTTACTCACTTTAGGAAGATTTATTGTCAGTCATTTTAGAAAATGTACAGGTTTAGTGTTGATGTCCTTTTTTATTTTCTTTTGACTATTATGTATGAATATGTACTCCATGAATAATATGTATTTGTTAGCTTAAACCTTTTTACAAATTTTTAAGGCATGCGTTTTACGCTTTTCACAATAAAAAATTCCATGGTTGTTCACTTTTGAAAATAGGATTTTCAGCTGCTTCCTACTTTGAAAAAAGTAATTCTACGTTATTCTTAGTTCAAAAATAGAAAACTAAAGTAGTATTTCTAAATGTAGCAAAATTGGCTAAATCGTACATGTTTATCAATTTATCACGATATATAATTTTTAGTAAGTTCACAGTTTGTGGAAGACAAGAGAATCATGATAATAAGTAATTCAAGATAGTGGATCCGATACGGCGGACCTAAATTGATTTAGTTCCCCAATCTCATTAAAAATCATTTTTAGAGGGTATTCAGGGTCGCTAATTACGAATCTGTCATCGCCGTTTGAAAAATCAAGATAGCAGATTTAGTGTGGCGTACCGAAATTGATTAAGGTAAAACTTTAGACATAAGGTTCTTTGATACATAATGCAGCGTGTGTTAAAATAAAGTCTTAACAAAATGTTTTGATCGGAAGCATAATAGCAACGATATGGTCAATTTATTATTAGTAAAAAGCACCAATCAGCGCGTTATTAGAAAACAAGAACGTAAACTAATAAACTGCACCAGAAAGACCCAAGGTCAAGTGGGCGTGTCAGTAAGACATCGTGATCAACGTGGCAGCAGCAGCAGCAGCAGCAGCAGCAGAAGCGAAGTAGGTGGGTAGGGCTCGGAAGTAGGAGGGGGAGTTACATTCGTCTTGCAGAGACAGAGGTTAATAAGGTATTGCACCGACTAAAAGTCAAGAAGGGCACTAAAAAGATTTTAAAATAATC
Organism: Copidosoma aretas; assembly: GCA_030522625.1. Taxonomy (NCBI): domain Eukaryota; kingdom Metazoa; phylum Arthropoda; class Insecta; order Hymenoptera; family Encyrtidae; genus Copidosoma; species Copidosoma aretas. Next base: position 7,167 of record JAPYYV010009835.1, read on the forward strand.
CAAATTGTAGCATAACCAATAACATATGACTCAGTTATGCATTTTGTTTGAAGTAAATATGTTCTACGAAAAGAATGACCAAATCCTCCTCCTTTTGAGCAATTGATCAGGTTTCAGTTGTCTATCAAGTGATGAATAATACCCGATCAGTGCAACATCTCGAATAAGAAAATATAGTGCACTCAAATACTCTAATTTAAATAGATAAATAATGACTTGATAGACAAAGTTAATCAATGAATGAAACAAGGCGCGCCAAGAGACAGCGTCTCGAAAAGTGATTTTCGGCGCACTTGTCTAGTTTTATTATTAATAATCATGAATTTTCAATATTATGATTAATGGCATCTCTTCAGGTCAGGAGATTGGGTCTTTATAAAAATCTCCATCGAGTAATAAATGATACTCGATCAGTGCAGCATCTTTAAAAAAAAATTAAGGGCACCTAAATACTCTGCTTTAAATAGATAAAAGAAGACTTGATCAAAAAAGCTAATCAATTTATGAAATAGAGCGCGCCACAAAGACAGCGTCTCGAACAGTGATTTTCGGAGCACTTGTCTAGTTTTATTATTAATAATAATTAATTTTTCATAATATAATAAATGACATTTCTTAAGGTCAGAAAATTAAGTCTTTATGAAAATCTCCATCAAGTAATAAATAGTACTCGAGCAGTGTAGCATCTTGCATGAAAAAATTAAGCGCACTCGACTATTCTGCTTTAAATGAATGAAAATAGACTTGATAGAAAAAGCTAATCTATTTATGAAATAGAGCGCGCAATAAAGACAGCGTCTCGAACAGTGATTTTCAAAGTACTTGTATAGTTGTATTATTAATAATAATTAATTTTAATATTATAATAAATAACATCGGTTCAGGTCAGGAGATTGACTCTTTAAAAAAATCTCCATCAAGTAATAAATAATACTCAATCAGTGCAGCAACTTGGATGCAAAAATTTAGCGCACTTAAATACTATGCCTTGAATGGATAAAAGAAGTCTTGATCGAAAAAGATAATGAATTAATGAAATAGAGCGCGCGATAAAGACGACGTCTCGAACAGTAATTTTCTGCGCACTTGTCTAGTTTTATTATTAATAATAATTAATTTTTCATACTATAATAAATGACATTTCTTTAGGTCAGAAGATTGTGTCTTTATAATAATCTCCATGAAGTAATAAATAGTACTCGATCAGTGTAGCATCTTGCATGAAAAATTGAGCACTCTTGACTATTCTGCTTTAAATAAATAAAAGAAGACTTGATAGAAAAAGCTAATTTATTTATGAAATAGAGCGCGCGATGAAGACAGCGTCTCGAACAGTGATATTCGGCGCACTTGTCTAGTTTTATCATTGATAATAATCAATTTTCGATATTATGATTTATGGCATCTCTTTAGGTCGGGAGATTTGGTCTTTATAAAAATCTATATCAAGTAATGAATAATACTTGATCAGTGCAGCACCTTAAAAGATAAAATTAAAATGCTACACTGATCTAGTACTATTTATCACTCGATAGAGATTTTTATAAAGACTCAATCTCTTGACCTGAAGAGATATTATTTATTATGATAAAAAAAATTAATCATCATTCATAATGACACTAGACAAGTACTTTAAAATTCACTGTTCGAGACGCTGTCTTTGAAGCGCGCCATCTGTTTCATATATTGATTAGCTTTTTCCATCAAGGCTTATTTTATTTATTTAAAGCAGAAGGTCAAGTGTGCTCAATTTTTCTTTTAAGATTCTGCACTGATCGAATATTATGTATTTCTAAATAGAGATTTTAATAAAGAGTCAATCTTCTGACCTTAAAAGATGTTATTTGTTATAATAGTAAAAATTAAGTATTATGAATAATTAAACTAGACAAGTACCTCAAAAATCACTGTTTGAGACGCTGTATTTATCGCGCCCTCTATTTCTTAAATTGATTAGCATTTTCTATTAAGTCTTCATTAATTTATTTAAAGCAGAGTAGTCAAGTGCGCTCAAATTTTTCATTGAAGATGCTGCACTGATCAAGTATTATTTATTACTCGATGAAGATTTTTATAAAAACCCAATCTCGAGACCTAGAGAGATGCCATTAATCATAATATTGAAAATTCATAACTATTAATAATAAAACTAAAAAAGGGCGCCGAAAATCACCGTTCGAGAGGCTGTCTTTATTGTGCGCTCTATTTTATAAATTGATTAGCTTTTCTATTAAGGCTTATTTTATTCAATTAAAGCAGAGTAGTCAAGTGCGCTTATTTTTTTTCATGTAAGATGCCACACTTATCAAGTACTATTTGTCATTCGATGAAGATTTTTATAAAGATTATATCTTCTGAAATAAAGAGATATTATTTTTTATAATTTTAAAAATTAATTATAATTAATAATAAAACTAGGCAAGTACTCCAAAAATCATTGTGTGAAACGCTATCTTACCGCGCTCTCTATTTTATAAATTGATTAGCTTTTTCTATTAAGTCTTCTGTTATTCATTTAAAGCAGAGTAGTTAAGTGCGCTCTATTTTTTCTTTTAAGATGCTGCACTGATTAAGTATTATTCATTACTTGATGGAAATTTTTATGATGAATTAATCTCCCGACCTGAAGGGATGTTATTTATTATGATATAAAAAATTGATTATTATTAATAATAAAACCAGCAAGTAGTCAGAAAATCACTGTACGAGACGCTGTCTTTATCGCGCGCTCTATTTCATAAATTCATTATCTTTTTCGACCAAGTCTTCTTTTATTTATTCAATGCAGAGTAGTTAAGTGCGCTATACTTTTTTTTTCAAGATGCTGCACTGATCAAGTATTATTTATTACTTGATGGAAATTTTTATAAAGATTAAATCTTCTGAACTGAAGAGATGTTATTCATCATAATTTTAAAAATTATTTATCAATAATAATAAAACTAGACAAGTACTTCGAAAATCACTGTTTGAGACGCTGTCTTTGTGGCGTGCTCAGTTTCATACATGGATTAGCTTTTTCTATCAAGGCTTATTTTTTTATTTTAAAGCAGAGTAGTCGAAAGCGCTCAATTTTTTCTTTTAAAATATTGCACTCATCAAGTATTATTTATTACTCGACGGAGATTTTTATAAAAACCCAATCTCCAGACCTAAAGAGATGCCATTAATCATAATATTGAAAATTCATAATTATTAATAATAAAACTAGACAAGTGCGCTGAAATTACTGTTCGAGACGCTGTCTTTATCGTGCGCTCTATTTCTTATATTGATTAGCTCTTTCTATCAAGTTTTCTTTAATTCATTCAAAGCAGAGTAGGCGAGTGCGCTTAATTTTTTCTTTGAAGATGCTGCACTAATATACTATTATTTATTACAAGAGAAAGATTTTTATTAAGAGTCGATCTCCTGACCTGAAGAGGTGTTATTTATTATAATATTAAAAATTAATCATCATTAATAATTCAACTAGACTAGTAGTCCGAAAATCATTGTTCGAGACGCTGTCTTTATCGCACGCTCTACTTCATAAATTGATTAGCTTTTTCTATCAAGTATTCTTATAAATCAAGAACTCATATAAATCGGAATCGGATATATATATAACTGACAGTATGCATACTAACATACCCACACAGATCCTGATATTTTTTTTTTATCTGGAATCGATATCTTGTCAAAAAATTATTGATATTTTCGATTTTTAAATTCAAAATATTATATGATAAAGTTAAAAAAAAAATCAAGTTTTAAAGCAATAAGTTGTCTAGAATCAATAAAATAAAAAAAAAAAAAAAAGTATCATTAAAATGAATAATTTAATTTAAAATGTATTAAATGGGTTTATAACAAAACAAAAAAAATTTGCCGTGACGGATCAAATTTGGTTCAGGAAATGTTGAGATATTCACGTGTTCTTACTTACACTTTTTCAAGCTTCCATATAACTTTTATTTGTCTTTATCTAAATACATTTTTTTGTATGGTCCTTCCAGTTGCATGGTCCCTTAGATTTTCTAAATGTTCCATCACAACGTTAGAAGAAATAAAAAAGTAGAAAAATAGCTATCGGAATATTATAAAATGGTAAATTTAACCTTTTATTGAATAAAATTATTTTATCAAATATGATTACAAAAAAATTGTAATAACGACCTTTTTGAGACTTAAGAATTAGATTTTCTTTGGTCGGTTTGATGAAAAATTAAATAATTTAGGGCTTGTTACGTGGGATACGATGGCCTTGGGACGCTGACGGAATAAAATATATAAGGACTTGAAAATGATTCGTTTATTAGTTAATATCCCGAGAGAAGAGACGCACCGCAAGAGTTCCTATCAATTTGTTGGTCTGCCGTAGACTCTCGTTCCTTCCTAGCTGACTCTCTCCACGACCTCGATATCTCGAAAACCAATCGAGTTGTCGATATTTAATATACTCCAGCATGTAAAACATAAACATACAAAATTCCACAAGAGTTTAACCCTCTTTTGCATGTATACTATATTCCATAGTACAG